>WOGN01000578.1:0-23652 GCA_015342105.1 Leptinotarsa texana
TTCTTGTCGGAGTTGAACAATGCTTGTCGATTCCATTATGACAATCCGATTGTTCAATTTTTTATATTTGAAACCACAAGACAATAAGACACCTCGTAGAATTTTTAAAGATTTATAATTGTAATCGGGATAGTCGAGTAATTTTTACCAAATCATTTCCAAGGTTGGTACTTCATTTTTTTGGTATATACCATAATTTGTTCGCCGAATCACATTTTTTGGAGCATCATCAACGTTTGCGAATTTTGTATTCCTTTGTTTTCGTTTCATTACATGGTCAATGACATCCCCTATTTCAATGACTCGAAGAACTGTCGAACGAGATAGTTTCGCTAACTCGCATATTCTATTCACAATAGCCATTCTGTCAAGTGTGACAGTTTTCCTTCTTCAAGCATTCATGAATATTTAAAATTACTCGGTGAACTTGGAACATGTAGGTCCTTATTTTCAAATTCCGGATCTCTGTCGACTGACACAGATTCCCCACACGTAATGTTATCATTTGTTTCAAAAGGTCTCCAGAAAGCCATATTGATGAAAGTACCCAAAAATACTAAGATTTTCACAAAAATCGATTTAAACGATGAGATTGGAACCTTTGGTGTAAAAGTTGAAAACTTTTTCTAGAGATCAACTACCTTAACACCAAACTGATATTTTTGCACTCGACACGCGTTTCGCTAACAAGGTTAGCATCTTCAGGAGAAGCAAATTGATACTGAATCTAAAGACAAGGCTTAGCTGTTTATATACCTAAAGTTTTTGGTTCGATGTGGACTTTGTTTGTTAAATGATGATTATCCTAATTGATTTGTCAACAATAGATTAAAAATAGATTCAAAAATCGGTTTGCAGAACCACTCAGTACCTCACCTAACCCCATGAACACACGGCACTGATAAAGAAATATTGTGAAACGGACAAAAAATTAGTATTCAGCTAGTCCAGCTAGCCGAGCCTTTATTCCTCAACCACATTTGATAACACGTTTACTAACTATCTGGGCGACTAGGGGCCACAGACAAGAAATGTTTATGACTGTACTATTATTTTTATTGCCGTTCCAATTGGGAGTGGATAGACTATAAATCTATTATTACGAAGATGGCAGTGGAATACCTCGAATACAGTAGTTAAGGAAGAATACTGATTTATCTCGATTTGATCAAGCTACTTAAAAAGTGCACAAAAGTGCACAGTGGATGATTTTTTTCGGAACTCTATCAGAGTTTTCCAGTTCTTAGGTAATACATTTCTATTTTGTTTAACAATTTATCATTTTAATTTTAATGATCAAGAGCTCTTAGAATGATGTCCCGAAACATTTGGATTTTGATATATAGTTCTAATAAAAATCTGTCAAGTGTTTCCGGCAACAAAGTTGACGACATACTGCTTAGAACGGAGGATTTTGAGGATGTTTATTAATATTGGATCATCTACTAACTATGTAACTTTTTATCTAAGTCAACAGTTTAGACTTGAATGTCATTATTGTCTACCACTTAAAAGTTTACTAACAAAATAATTGTATATTTCATTGAAACTGTATAACTGCACTTGTGAACCATATTTTCCCGTATTCATTAAAGTTCAACACGAGCACTTCAACCGTTACCTCATCACATTTGATAATGTTTACTGCAGTAGTAGACAAAACGGTAGAGATAAAAATTTACAGACTATTGCCAAAAAATAGGTTTGACATTTCGGCCGTGAAAGATTCTTTATTCAATTTTAATTTAGTATTCAATGAACCTAAGATATATAGAAATGTTTCAGATGATTCCCATGAAATATTGAACATAATCGAGTGCGCCATTTTACTATTTGATCGCCAAATCAGCAGCATTGGCAATAAATAATGATATCGCATGAAGATTCCCTCGGTCCATTGCTATCAGAGGAGACAATTTTTCGAACTGCTCAATTTTTTGCAGTCATATCGATAAATACTATTTTTAACAATTATTTTCTCGCATACTGGGTGATTCAGAGAGCGTGGCAAACCAAAGAATTTTTGTTTTCGAATTTCCATTGCGATATTGCCAAGTTATTCCAGAAAAATCTATTTTGCAGACAATATTTTTTCAATTCAGTAGCTACAGCTGGTTAACGGTAAAACAGATTTTAATAGAATACTTCAGATAATGGCTTATCTTTGAACTCAAAAGAATTTCATGATTTAACTTTCAACTCAGAACTTCATCACAAAACATGTTCATACTAACTGAGAACCGGTTTAGTGAATGGAGTATCGAAAAATATTTTTTGTACAAGTGTCATTAAAAGTGACATTTTTAATGGTTGTCAAGAGTAATAAAAGATGATGTTGACAAAGTAGCGTTTTAAAAATATTTTCAACACTAGTATTGAAAGTATTTTTAACACGTTTTTTTGACCAAATAGCAATAAACAAAAAATAATTATTTAATTTTTAAGGAAGTTTTATTATGAACATTCATATGAAAAGTACAATTAGAGCAACTGCTGATATTGATACCTTGCATGTTGAAGAGCCTTGTAATATATTTGAACTCTCTGAGTTGACAATTGCATGGACATTAATATTTAATTCTTGAAGTGAAGAGGACGATGATATAACGGTGGAGCTAGCTAGCTGTTGGGATTATTCTTTCAGCAATAGCCTTTTTATAAGAAACATATTGATCGATGAAACCCTCAGCTAATGTTGTAGAATTCCTCTTCCGTGCTTCTTAATATCCGTTATATTTGCTCCTGATTCTGAGACCTTCTAAACCTTCTAAAACCTGTATATTCCTTTGGTACCGGGAGGTTCAGCAACTCAGCAATGGTAGAGGGCATTTTCCCAAACGTGTTTATGCGAACTGGGTTGGCACTGCATTTATAATTTGAGTATTTGAAAAAAAAACGTTGATGATTGATAACAGAAGGGCGTACTGCAACGTATTTATTAAAATAGTCAATGTTTTTTCCAACAGTGCAAAAAGAACGACCTATTTTCGATTTTGCATTTGAAATTTGAACAATCAATGATTCATCAATTAATTTAATGTCTTCTATTAATAAATGGTACAGCTTTTCACGCCGGCAGGCTCCATGTATTCTGAAAATTGTAGCAACTTTTATCATCAAATATTTTTCATCTGGCGCCTTGAAATATTTGCTTGCATTAACATCATTTTTAACGAGCGCACTCGACTTTATCCACAAAGTTGACGAGTTCCATATTTTTGATTTCTCTTCTAGATAGGCTAAGAAGACGGTTTCGCTGAAATTTTCTTCGACGTTTTTTAGTCTACCCCAGCTAAGAAAATTAAAATATGCGATTTCGTACTGCTGAGCCGACTTTTCTGATAACAATTCAATTGAAGCTCTTTTTGCAGCCTCTTCAATATCGCCAGAAACATACAATTCCTCACTATCGTTCTTCATTATACATTAAACACCAGCAAGAACTTCAAATGTGACTTTAAATAAAACACGTGAGCTGTGAACAATACTGTTTGTTGGTAACCAGGTCATTCGGCGTCACCTGACACGGCCACTTCACAGCAAATGCGATAACATGAAAATAGTTAACTGACAAGATATGTCAAAATGTGTTTTTATAAAAATATTAAATTTATTTATTTTATGATAAAAACAGGATAGTTGTACAAAAAACTTTGTATGATATTTGTGTTACAAGTAAGTTTTACTTAGTTCGTGAAATTGCTCAATTTTCTACGCTAGTTTCGCAAAATTTTCTCTTGCTAAATTAAACCCTTACTTGCAACACTCATGTGTTTCAGTATACAAAAGCTTCCTCAGACGTGTTTTTATAATAATAATAATAACGTTTATTGTGCAAAAATAAGTTTTATACGCAAAGGGAAAAGGATTAGCCGGAGGCTATCTTCCACCCGTTCCATAATTAAGAAAAACAAAAAAATAAGCTTACACTAAGACTATAAGTAATAGTTACAATAAACACAAAACTTATATTAAAAAAAACTATTATGAAGATAATATAAAAATTGCAATCATTTTTGAACATCTAAGAAATGAATTTTCAAATTTTTTTTGAATTGATATATAGACAAATGAAGATACGGTAATAAATTATTTAGATATTTCGTTCCAAAGTAAGAAAAACATCCCTCAAATTTGATGATAACATGATATGGAATAGTAAATGTATCTTTTCTTAAATTGATAGAATGATTATCAGATCGCTTACTAATTAATCTGAACAAGTAATTAGGAGTTTTGCTTTCCAATAGGTTATATAAGAATACAGATATGAGATAACGAATTCTAAATTCAATATTCAGCTGATCTAATTTCAATAAATATGGGGTTACATGATCACGGTAGTTTATGCAGCACACAAATCTCATACAAGCATTTTGTATGCGTTGAAGGTTGTGTTTATTATAGTCTGGCAAGGTACATTCAATAAAAGTGGAATTCATGGCTATTTGTAGTCAGAAGAGTTCAAATGAGAATTATAATTGGGGGGTCGTTATTTACGCAATGAACTTACGAAAAGTGGTCTGTGTGTTTGTGTGCACTAACAGAGTGTTACATTCGAATTATGGAAGTGGGCACCAACTTCCGGAATAACCAGAATTTTTGGGAAAACTCCATATATTCGACGAAGCATGTTGAAAAACTACTTTTCGGTGAGTAATTTAATTGAGAACTCATTATTTTTTGTGAAATTGAAACCATAATAATATAAAGTATGTTTATGAAATTCATTGTTACAGGGCCCTGAAAAAGAATTTAATCAAATTCGAAATTCATTGTTACAGAACCCTAAAGAAGAATTGTTTTCTTGCCAAAACGTTGACAAGAAAACAATTTTTTTTAAATTGATACTTTTACACACAAACTTTTTTCAGAAACTGTAGCTGTAGATTCTATTACTGTTTCATCTAATTAATACGTTAATTTCTAATGAGATAGGTGTGATAACTGCTGCTTAGGACCTTCTCAATTATTTTTTAAATGTTAGTACATCATCTACATCATTATTATATGGACAGAGGATGAATGGAACTGGCCGATACTTGATGAAAATCCATTTTAAAACTGAAAAATACAGTTTATTGTATGATTTTCACTATAAAAGGTTTTACAAAAACTGCGACACGTGTTTCGCTATACAATAGTTTCCTCGAGAGCTTGAGAAAGTTATTGTATAGCAAAACACGCGTCATGGTTTTTTTAAACTCTCTATATTGAAAATCATACAATAACCTGTAATTATTAATTTTTCACAAAGCTACTTGTAGAAGTGAAGTGACTCAATTCAAAAAGTTGATCTCTGAGAAATGAATAAAAAAGTCTTGAAAAATATATTTCAGGAAGTGAAATCAACGTAATATATTGATTTCATTTGTCAACATAGGTACAGTTTCTGATCCAATTATTTATATTATCATGATTGTTGTAATACTTATTTAATTTATCGGGATATTTAGCATATCGATTTGTAGTGAGATTCCGATGCAGTAATATATATTTTTCAAGCTTATTTTATTCACTGTATCATTGGAGAAACCAAATGGTGAGTTTGAGGGAAAATCACGTACTTCTAGATTGAAAACTTTCCCTCAATTGGATTCATGTAGCCAGCCATCTTCGCATGGATAATAATTGCATCACCTCAGGAGCAATGGTGGATGTTGAATTTTGAAAAAGTTTTGTAAATAAATGCTATAGATCTTGTGTCACGAATTTCTATAAATATGTACAATAATTGAAAAAAATGTATAGTTGTCTAGTGAAATTTCAATTCATTTCTCAAAACTAAATTGGATTCAGCAACGTTCTGAAATTTTACTACAGAGAAAAACGTTCATTCACTTACCTCTCAAGTCTGAATTCAGCAATTTATTCTTGAGAATATCAAATATCTCCTGAATCGGCGGTTCACGCTCATTTGTAGAGTAAAAAAAGTATTGAACGATGTTCACTATCTGTTTTGGCGACAGAAGCAAAACTTTTATCAGAAACGTAGAGCAATTTTCTCCTTCCATGTTCTTCATTTCGGAAAAAATATTGTAACTGTTACAGAAGCTGGAAAAGTGTTGCAAGGCTTCGATGATTTCCTTCAAAAAATCCTCATTGGCGCCGGTCTTTTCCCACTCCGCGGTGATCTTCATGAACACGGAGCACAGAACATGCATCGCCCTGAAGGGTCCGAAGAGCTCCGAAACCGTATTGTAGTCCAAAAGATTTCTGAAAGTAATGAAATTACCCCTCAGAATGTAGAAATGAAAGCATTCAATAACAGAATTCATAGTGGACATAGGAAGAATGAAAAGATGCAATCCATCAACTTAACTCCTCAAGAAAAATTTAACATATAATGGAGGAGTATATTTTCTCAAGAGAAATTAGATTTTGGAAAATTAAAAGAATGAAAGCTATTTATTGTATTGACATGTTTCAATTGTTCAAATGTTACATTCTTTTCGACACGGCCAACCTCGCTAGCAGTAAGTTTGAAACCTTTCATAATAATTTTCATATTGTATCACCATCATACAAATTTTGTAGCTTTTCCTTGAAGATGATAATAAATTTTTTCGAAATATTGGAATAAGTTGTGTTATAAGAGTACACTTCTGTTCTGCTGATCACCCAAAGATATTTTCCAAGTTTTATTATATATATTTCAATATTAATATTTGTTACAAAAAGGATTTGAAGCTTTATAATTCCTATTTAATAATATGCGAGCCCTTTCTCCAGCTGGTCGTGCTGCTCTACTCAAACTGAACATGTCAACCTCTTGTTTGTCCTTTTATGCGGTCCGAATGCATTAGTGCAGGTACTTCAGGTTAATTTGCCTGTATTTGGGTTACATCAGGTAATATTCTTTGTGTTAGATCTTCTCTAGATTTACTGTTTCTAGGAGTGTGTATCGTTTTTTGTAATTTATTGAATGTTAGGTATTGTTGTATTCCGATTTGTATTTGTTCCCCGATAAGTGAATTATGACTGTTAAACTTATGGATGTTTACGTTTTCCCAGATGTCCATGCGGTTTCCCTTATTGACTTGTTTTATAAGTTTTATGTTCTCTGGTGGGTGGAAATTATGTTTGTTTTGTATGGCGTGTATTTCGAGGTTTGATTTATATATTATCGGGTATATGTATGCGTTTTTGTGCTCGTCGTACCTTTGGATCAGTTTTTTTCTTTGTTTGGCCGATATAGAATTTGTTGCAGTCCTAATATTGTATGCTGTACACCCTGTTTAGGTTTTTGCCTTCTTCTTTTTCATAGCTGTTTATTTTTTGTGTTATTTTCGTGTTTGGCTTAAATGTGATGTTGATGTTCAGAGGTTTGTATATATTTGTTAGTTTTGTGGTTTGGTGACCCACGTACGTAAATGCTGTCCATCGTTGTGTTGTTTTATCTGTTGGAATGATTTGATCTTTGTTCTGTATTTTTTGTTTGATTCTATTTTCCAATTTATTTATTGTCTTTTGGGTGTATCCGTTCTGGTTCGCTGTTTGGTATATGATTTTCCGTTCCTTGTTCCGGGCTTCATTGTTAAGTGGTATCCTTAAAATTCTGTATATCAATGCGTTATAGGCAGCCATTTTGTGTGATGGTGGATGGTTTCAACATGCGGATATGGTGGAGCTTGTCTAGATTTCCTGTATATTTCCATTTAAAATTGTGTTTAGTTGTAATTTCCCCCCACCAGAGAACATAAAACTCATAAAGCAAGTCAATAAAGGAAACCGCATGGACATCTGGAAAAACTTAAACATCGATAAGTTTAACAGTCATAATTCACTTATCGAGGAACAAATATATATTACACACTCCTAGAAATAGTAAACCTAGAGAAGATCCAACACCTATCAAGTGAAAATGTCACACTGAAGTGTTTTTTTATTTCTGTTCCTTCGCTAGAAGGATAAAGCCAATCAATCAAGCCAGAAAACTCAAAAAAATATTTCCAAAACAATCAAAGGCTCTTTGAAGGAAATGAAAAATCAATTCCATAGCTCAAAATTTAGAATAAGTATCATCCTCTTCTTATAATTCTTACCTAATAAGTAGTAATGTCGGGTCAGGAGCAGTTTTGGAACAATTTTCACTCGCAGCCATTTCCAAAAACACCAAAGACCGTTTCACTAATTCTGGATATTCAGTGGTGATTAAGTTAGCATACTCCCTATTTTTTTTACACATATTTCCAAGAATAGAGAATATTCTCTCATTGATTGTAGTTTCATCGGGATATCGTCTCATCAATCTATTTAATGATTTCAGAACGGTGGAATACATCTAAAACGTAAAAATCAAATAAACCAATGAGTATGCTCAAGAAACTCATTTTTCTATAATGCAATTCGTTTAAAAATACGATTCTGAAATATTTACTTTCCAGAAACTAACATAATAATCAAATATTTTGGTAATGTAAAATATAAACAAATTCCAGTAGCTTATTTGTTGAATGATGTATAGAAAAAACTCAATATCATCGAATGGAATGGCAGGTACTTGGTGAATATTACCATAAAAATTTTCTAATATTACAATTTACAAAACCGCCCGCCACATGTTTCACTGTTTTCTCAGGCAGAACTGATAAATTATTATTTTTTGTTTGAAACAACATAAAACGGATCTTCAATACAAATTATTTGCTTCAGAATATACCAAAGAAGTGCAGCAAATAATAAGAAAAAATGTACATTTTGTGGGACTAATTCAAGCATTTCTGCAATAGAAACCGCTGAAAATATAAGGTAAATGTATCTTTTTTCTCAAACAATATCAACACTGCCTAATGTTCTTCAATACAGAAAAACACCGTTTTTAATACTATGTGGCAAACTGTTATATTTATTTATTTATAAAGCAAATGAGGTTCAGAGTCGACTTTTTCACAGTAATTATCAGAACACCAAAAGTAGCATATTATTTTCAAATTTTTATAAATGAATAATTCTTGAAGGCGTCTGCAGAGAGCAGTTTCTTACATTAGACAATCTCGCTTATCATTTTCTGACAACAAGATTGTAAGTGATAAACAGAATTTAATTTTTCTATATTAGTGTTCCAAATTTTCTAGTAAAACAATCATTCATTTTATCCAAAACATGTCTGTCATAATCATAACAAGTAACCTTAATGTTTTATAAACATCTGCAATAAAGTTTCAAATCAGGTTTCGTTATAAAAAAACTGACACTCTGAAAGTATTGAATGAAGGTTGAAGAAAATAGCTTTTGTCTGATTTCTACTATGATATTTCATTTGTTACGATCAGTGTTGGTTTATTAGACCTATTTCAAGTAACTAAATTATTTTTCACAAACTCTTTCTTGAACATACAATGAAATAGTAGTTATACGTGCTTTTGCTACATGAAATAACAAAATGGCAACTGAATTATCAATACTTCCAAAACAATAATTATTTAGAAAATTGGATTGGAACAATACCAATGGATCCTAACCTACGTGAGTGCAGAGCACCCACGACTGTGAATATCTAAAATAATTAATTGAGTTTCTCATATTATTACTTTTTTGAGATAACTATCCTATGACGTAACCAATATCTGTACCAAATTTCATCCATTTTATAAAGGTCCTCTAAATAGTAAGGCTAATAAATATCACTACATTGTATGAAATAAAGTCGCTTTCTGCTGTCTGAATATATGTATGACTCCGTGGCCGTGGCGGTATCTTTATACAAGCGAGTGAACTAAGACAACCACAGACCACATAATATCGACCGCAACTCTAATGTTTGAATTTTTAATATGTCTTATGATAGATGCAGATGTCTTTGCGAAGCGCAGAACTGCCGAATTTCACTTTTGTTTTGTTCTATGATTCATATATCTTATTCGTTACCGTTAATTCTAATTTATTGAAGTTAAAGAATGAGATAAATGACGCGCAAGTTTATTTATTTTCGATCGAATGTTTTAAAACAAAAGTGTATGTGCACGGTGTAGCATTTAGTATAACGGCGCTGCGGCGGCGGTACGAAGTTCCCCAGGTCACCTAGTATTGATATAAATAACAAAACTATAAGTAGCTGGGTATGTAATTGAAAAACTGGAGCACCCACGGAAATTTTGAAAAGCCATGGGTGAAATTTGAGATACGTCATTTTGGCTTACGTGGGCAGTATAGCTTGTTAAAATAACATTTTATTCATTAGAATTACATAAGGACACATTGTAAAATTAATTTAAGACAAGTAGATAGGGTGATACTATGAAATTAATTTTATACAATAGCTAATAATATTTCAATCATTAGATTCACCTAACTATTACATAAGGACACGTAAAATTAATTTAAGCCCAGTAGATAAGGCAATATTTGAAATTCATTTTATATAGCTTCGATATTTAAATTATTAGATTTACTTGGCTATTACATAAAGACACATTATAAAATTAATTTAAGACACTCAAGACGCAGGTTCCTAGAACAGGTAAATACCTGTATCAATCTATGGTATACCTGTATGGTGCATAAATTAGAACAGTTTTGTAAGTATGATTAGTTTGATCTTCCTCTTGAAGATGATCACTTGGTGATCGAAACTCGTGTCGAGGTGTCAATTTTATTTCATTCTACTAACTTGCATTGACGAATCCAATAAATTTTTAATTGTCAAATTTAAAATAAAATAGTATTGTTTTTGATATTATTATTATAGTTGTAAAAAATTCATAAATTCAAAGGGGAGAACTGCAAAGTTCTAGTTGGTCATTGAGGGTTTTGAAATTGAGGTTTTTATACAATTTATTCATTTCCAATGCTTCCATTCATCTTCCTTCCTTCATTTCACGAATTGTAGTCTATACCTATATGCCTTAATTTTTTAACTCATTCCTCTTGGGTTTTGGGTTGAATAACATGTTACCTAAATTAATTCAACTAGTGAATTATGTAATGTTGCATTTTGAAAAATAGTTTTTTGTTTTCGGAGGATTTTTACGAATAGCTTATATTAGCATACTTCTTAGCTTCTTCATGATTTCGATATAGTTCATTCCTGATCAGTTTTTGGTTTTCATTGGATATCAGCTTCACAATTAAGTTGACTGGATTATGATTATTTAGTGCTATCTGTTTTGTGATCTTCATTTCTTCTTGAAAAGCTTTCTCTGAAGACGGAATCATACATGTTCTATGTATTATTGATCTGAATACCAATAATTCATGTGATAATGGACTGAAACAATCCATGGGAATTATACATTCCGAGAAAGTATTCCTTCTATATATGCTGAGGTGTTATTTATTATTATTTTTTGAGATACTGAGATCAAGGAAGTTGATGATGTTTTGTTCAATTACAACCGTGAATTTCATCTTATCGTGGAGTGTTCAAAGAATTCAGAAACTGATTTATCTGTCTCTTCCAACCGTCAAAACCCTCGAGAATGTCATCCACATAACCAAAATGAAATGTGTTTTTGTGATAGGGCATTATTCAGGATACTGTAATATTCAATATTCTAATATTCAATATGAATTGCTAAAAAATATATAGTTCATCAATCCAACAAATCTAAAAGTATTATCTTCGTAATAAATTATGCAATAAATTATCTCCATATTACCTTAACTGATGTCGGCTAAAAAAACTATATCTACTCCAGTTTTTGGCAAGTTTATATCATAATTTCGATACTTGATAGAAATTCATAGTTAGCTTCATTCTGAGATTTTCACCCAACAATTATCTGTTATTTGAATAAACTACACATTTTTCTAAAATCTTATTCTAAAATCAATTCCTCACTTGACAGATGATATGTGAAACAGTTTCTTGAATGTGTACATTTTTTTATTCACTTCATCGATTTGTTAGCAGTTTTAGCCGAAATTTGCTACGTAGTTCAAAAAAGGTAAATAAAACAGGTACTTACTGAATTTCTGGTCCTTCTTAGCCTACGGGTATCACCATAATCCATGACACAATTTTCTATAATTCTCAAAGAAACGTTGATTATTTTCTGCTCATTCATTTCTAATGCCCTCAGTACGTATTCCAAGTAATCCATTTCTATAAACTTCGAAATTTCGTATGTGTTGCACATTATTCGGTTTTGAATAGTGGTTAATAATTTTAAAAGGTTTTTATCATCATGCTTCCTTTTCAGTTTTCGAAAAAGTTTGAAGAAACTCTCTCTTTCAATTTCTCCTGCCATTTCTTCCACAAAATATTATTTCACTGCGTTATGCTTTGATTCCAACTTTTTGTAAATTTCAAATTTGGTAAAGACACTGATCACTTTTATTCAGCAATAACTTCAATAACTTTGGAAATGATCGAAATGAATAGTAGATGCTGACTCTTAAATACATTCCGAAGTATTGAGAAGAAGAAATCTTATGTACTTCACTGTATTTAGACAATGTTTGATTAGAATTCGTACGTAATCGACTCGTATTCGACTTGATATTTTGGAATTTTTATATCTTATCATTTACACTCACAGAAAAATCGATATTATTTGTTATTTGCGAAAATTGCATGTTTATGAATGACCAGATACAGTTTTCTTTCCAAAAATACCTAATTTAGCATTATTCAGGTAAATATCTTTCAAAGGAAACATCTATCTCCCGACAAAAAATATGACAACACTCACAAAATTTAGATTCAAGCAGTGTGACACATAAAATTGTATAATACTGAGGCATAGAAGATGAGACTGAAAAAGTTGTAATTTGTGATCTGAATTATTTTTCATCGACTACTAGGACATATGGGCGCAATATATTTTAATAGCAACTTCAGAAAAGTCAATCAAAACGGATTATAAGCCACTATTTTATTTCAACTACTCAGTTGAAAAATGTGAGTGTGGGTTATACCATTAGAAAACGACTATGAATGTAAAAAATTAGGATGAGTTAATTGTTTTGATAATGGAAACGGTTTACCATGCACTATTTAAATATATTATTCTTAAACACCATTAGAACCGGAACTAGTATACGACTGAATTATTAGAATAAAACCATTTCACTTCAATACACAGGACGAAATGTTGAACTACAGTACTGCGTTGTAAATTTGGTGTGAATTCTGGAAAACAATTAGCGACTAATTAATATGATACTGATTTTTTGGGTCAATACTGAACTTTTTTTGCCTGCTCCAATGAAATGCTATCAATTCACTATCGACCTTCTTTGGGTTTTTTTATCTTTTACAATCTGAAACATGAAAATTGTGATAGAGAACATAAAATACATTTGTAGAAAAGGTGAATATTTCAGTTCACCGCGATAAGTAACTCCCTTCATTTTAAACTAATCAGGCAGGTAAGTAATGGCTTATTTTGAATACACGTGTATTCTATTAATGGCGGCCACTTCCGTGAGAAATTTTCAAAACTGATGAGATATGTACCATTTGATCTGATTAATATGATCTCATGGATACATTCAATTGACCAAGAGCCAAAATCAGTAAATTTTCTCTCCAAATTCTCTGTAAAATCGAAATAAATATAAATATTTTCAGTGAATTTATTGTTTAACAGTGTGTGGGTTGGTAATGAATCTAGTTATATCCGTGTATCAACAACCATTTGTTTTAATTATGAGCTGTCATTCAGTATCTCGTAGAAATGCAAAATGAGTGATAACAATCAAGAAATTTGTGCAACCCCACCAGATATTACCGAGCAAGCGAATATTGCGATGAATAATTTGCTGCCAGCAAAATCAAGAGGAAAATACGAATACAATTTCGAAAATTTTAAGGGTTGGAGAGAGAAGAAAAACATAACTTCGTTTTCTGACACAGTTTTTCTCGTTCATTTTGAAGATTTAGCAAAAGCTTTGGAACCATTGTCATTATGGCTAATTTACTCAATGCTGAGAATTACCCTGAATATCAATAAAAACGTGAATATTATCAAATAAGTACTAAGACACAACATACAGGATAAAACTGAATTATTCAACCTCACCATCCAACAGCGAATCATTTTTCATTTGCCAGACGCCTCTAAAGCAAAGCCGACTTCCGTTAATTCTATGAACTATAACTGCCAAGCAAAAGGATTTGAAAATATTTTACAGACCAAAAAATACATGTTCGCATTTGTATTGTACATTATTATATTTAAATTTATTTATTCACTCACAGTACTCATATCACTGTCAGGCAACAATCACATCGGTTATCGCCTGAGTGTCTCAGCGGTGTTTGAAGGTTTGACAATGTTTCGTGATGTATTTCATCAGTCCGGACTTCCATTGTCTAATATAATATAACTTGATTTGACAACCCTGAAAATATTAAAAGAATCAACCGAAAATAACAATTTTATCAAACAAAAAAATTATAAAGAAATAACATACAAGCAACAACCAAACAAATAAAAATTGAAATATTAATAAAAGCTTAAATTTAAAAAATTCAAAATATTATTAACAAGACATGAAAAAATAAAAATTAAAAGATTTCAAACCAAGTTATGTCACGACGTTTTGATTGTTAGTATCCACAATCGTCTTCGGGTCATAACTGGACTTATTCCTCCGAGATCTGACTATTTATAGGTCATTCGAGTGCTTTCACCTATCCCCTCTTCCCTCTTTCCGCTTCATTGGTTTTAGCGGGAGATGACCATTTGGCGGAAGTTGGTCGTTTTTCCGCTTGATTAGAGGTTACCATATGTTACGTATCTCTACCCTAGCTTGTTGGACGACATATATGCGGCTTCTTTGAATTTTCTCCTAAACCAGTGTTCTTTTTGTGGATGATTTCAGCTTGAGGCCAATTGATGTTATGTTGATGAGTCCAAACATGCTCTGCTATTCTGGAATTGCTGGTTTCTCCTCGCTGTGTGTGTTTATTGTGCTCAACAATGCGAACTTTCAATGGCCTCTTAGTTTCACCGATGTATGATTTACCGCACTCGCAGGGTATCCGGTAAATGCAATTCTTGGAATCGCAGTCCGCGTTTGGTGGCCTGGTTTTCGTGAGGCTGCTACGGATAGTGTTTCCAAATCTGAAGTAAGTCCTGATGTTATACTTGGACCCAATCCGTCTTATCCTTTCCGATAATCCTCTGATGTAGGGAAGTACAAGTACTGGTTGTGTCGGCTTCTCTTCCTTGTGGAGTTCTTGCTGTCTTCTAGCTAAGGCCTGTTCTACCATCGCTCTGGAGGAACCATTTTTGATGATGTCTAGTTCCTTTTCGAGACTTTCCTTCAAAGAAGCCGCATTTATGTTGTTCAACAATGCATTAGTCAAGCTAGCTTAGAGATACGTAACATTAGAAAACCTCTAATCAAGCGAAAAACGACCAACTCCCTCCAAACGGTCATCTCCCTCTAAAACCAATGAAGCGGAAAGAGGGAAGAGGAGATAGGTGAAAGCACTTGAATGACCTATAAATAGTCAGATCTCGGAGGATCCAGTTACCACCCGAAGACGATTGTGTGTACTAATAATCGAAACGACGTGACATAACTTGGTTTGTTAATAATATTTTTGATTTTTTTAATTTTCAGCTTTCATTAATATTTCAATTTTTATTTGTTTGGTTGTTACTTGTATGTTATTCCTTTGTAATTTCAATTTTTTTTGATGAAATTGTTATTTTCGGTTGATCTTTTTAATTTTTTTTCAGGGTTGTCTAATCAAGTTACATTATATTAGACAATGGAAGTCGGAACTGATGAAATATAGCTAAGCGGTAACACGTGTATTCAATGCATATATTTTTCCTGTAACCCAAGGTCAAATCCCTCTGCTGGAGGTTTTTTTACGTGAATGATATGATTATATATTAGTAATATTTTTCGGAGGGTGGTGGTAAAATGAAATGATATAACAACTAAATTTATTTATAGGTTGCAATGATTATTAATATTTCTGGAGCATGCAGAAAAAAAATGAAAGATATGCAAAGAGATCATATTCAATATTTGGGCCAAGAACTATACTTTAAAGTACTGGACACAAAAACTAAAACTGAAATATAATTTATTGTTTCTGGCAATTTCTATAATATTTGTAAAGAGTACATGAACCTGAGACGAAAAGATGTTGACAACTACCAATTTTTTTTAATTATCAAAATGGGAAATGCACTCGTCAGGTTGTTGGACTTAATAAGTTGGGTGACATATACTGGACACTGCTTCAGAAGATAATCTGCAACCATCCTAGTTACTGGAGGGGGTGATCTAATTTCGTTAAAGCGTCATGGAGGCTGGAAAAGTTAGATCGTGGCCGAAAGTTATATAGATAGTTCTACGGCAGCCATGAGAAACACATCAAATGTACTCATAAATATAATTGAAAACATTTGTAATCCCACTCTTTCAAATTCTCAACAAAACGGAATAAGACCGTCTTCCTCCCACATCGACGGGAAAATGTCATTATATAATTGTAATAAATGTACCTAATTATAACAAAATGAACCCTAATAAAGTAATTTGTAGGAAATATTGTGACCAATTTTCAAATCATTTAATTGTGTTCTGACTGAACATAATCATAATCATAACCATAATCTCAAACAAATAAATTGTACTATTTCTTTCTACGGTCAGTCATAGAAAAAGTATAGTACGCACCTCGAGGATAAGGCCAGTTACGTCCACTCGCGAATTATTGCACTCGGCTAACGCTTCGTGCTTACTATGATTCGCTCGTGAGTAATATGCCTCTTATTATACTTGGTACGTAATATACTATTTCACGAAGAAGAAATGTTCATTGTCGTATTCATTAAGTTTGCCTTTAATAAAAAAACTAAGAAATAATACTGTTACTCATCTTGAAGTGGATAGTAGCGAAATAGACACATACTGATATCAAACAACATATCTTGTACTACATCGAATGTGTCAAAAGACAATCAATAAAAATTGAAAGAGGTAGTTTCAAATCAAAAAATCAAATAAAAACATACTTTATTGTCGAAGATGAAATCTCATTGACAAAGTGTTACAATTCTAAGGAATATAAAATACACAACTTAAAAGATATTATCAAAGATAAAATATCATTGTCAAAGTGTGATTATTTAAAAGAATGAAAGTTATACAAATTGAAAGTAATATTTGAACATTTGGTGATTACAGAATTTTGGGATGAAAAAGTAGTCAGAAAGTACTAATATATATGCTACTTATTGAAATAAATAATAATAATGAATATTCTCATGCAACACATAAATGTAAGTATGAGAATATAAAAACTAAAAAGCATAAAAATATAAAAGTGAATGCATAGAAAATAAAAGTATCATCTTCATAAATATTTTCAACTATACAGTTCAGAGCTAAATGTAAACATCAAACAAAAAGTTAAAAAAGTCACATAGTTTAAATACCAGTAGGTACTGAAACACAATAATTCAAGTTAATTGTTTATATAATTTGAATTTCTGTCTGAATAGAATCCGTCTGAAGAATAAAAGGCCTTTGAAATCAGAAGCTTTTTTACAGACTTTCTAAATTTAGTGGTACATGTTATGTCTTTGATCTCAATTGGCAAATAGTTAAACATTTTTTCCATTATATATGAAATACACTTAATTTTTGGTGATATTAGAATCAGTAAACCTATATCGAGCTTATTTCTGGTATTTCGTCATGGTGAAATGAAAATTTCCGTTCTGTATTTATTTTTGCATCAGACATGCGTGTTAGGAATCACACGTTGAAAAGTAAGACCTCGTTAATCCTTAGCTCGCACAAGTTTCGACTTCTGAGGTTTGTCGTTCGTAGGGGTTCGACAGCTGGTTAACGGAAAAACAGATTTTAAACAGATTTTTTTTAAACATAACATTTCCAATAGAAGTATGGTCAAGATTTTATGCTTTCTGAATAAAGGTCGACGGCAGTCCTTGAATACAACTCTACACATATTTCTAACTCCTCTTTTTCGTAGTACAAACACCCTATCAAACATGTATTGGCAACACGTTCCCCAAAAACAGATACCGTATCTCAGATGAGAATCGATGAGAGCAAATTGACGAAATTTTTTACATAGGTCATTTATGTGACCTTTAAAATCCAAATTTCAACAATTTAATCACAGAAATTTTGCTGACATTTTGTTTTCTATTAATTGAGTAACCAGAAAGATATCTAGTGTGGAGCGGTTGAGGGTGATGATGCTAATTTTTGAGATATTAAATGACAAGAGATTAGCATCACACCAGTCTTTTATTTCTATAATATCCATGCTGATCAAATCATGCAGTCCCCTTCCATTCTTGGAATGCCAAAATAATGTAGTGTCATCAGCGAATTGGGTTATTTGTGCGGTTATATTAATGCTTTCTGACAGGTATGATGTCAACCATTTCAAAGATATATCTCTGAAGCCATACACGTCTAGTTTTTACAGCAGAACTTTATGATCTACGCAATCGAAAGCTTTTGAAAGATCGCAAAAAACTGCCGCTGCTATTTCACGATTATTTGAATTGAGATAAACGTTTTCCAGTAGATGAAACATAGTATCTTTCGTGTTCTTCAAACTCTAAAGTCCCAAACTGACTGCTACTAATGCTCACTCACAAACATCATGATTCTTTGTTCAACTAGTTTTCCTATGATTTTAGCAAAGGTAGGTACCATAGAAATAGGCCTAAAGTTGACAGGATTGTTAGTGTCGCCTCCTTTGTGCAAATGGCTGTTTTTAAACATGCCCGAAATAGACCCGCTATGAAGCTTGCGTTCATAGCTCCCACCAAAGCGGTGATAGCGGAGTTGGGCAACTTGGTGAATACTTTTATGCTCATGTCATCCCATGAAGTTATTTTTCAGTCTTTATAGTTCATTTATAAACGTTTTTGTACCTATTATATAGGAAGTTGAAGCCTTCACTGTTACCTAAATATTTCCGAATTGAATATAGGGATCGTAGATTTTCTGCTGGGAACTTAATGCCCTTTGTGATCCATGGCTTTTTAATTTTGCTAATAGAGAACGCAGTATTAAAATTATTCGAGAGAGTTTCATGAAACCTACTCAATGGGTCCTCATTGGGATGATGTATATCATTCCACTTTGCATCATTGCAAATGTTCGGCCTCGATAATGTTTGACCTCATTGAAAATTAAACAAAACAGACTCATGATCCGAGAGTCCTACACTGACAACTTTAGAGCTGATTTTTTTGGTATTTGAACATACATAGTCAAGAATAGTACTTGAGTATTTGGAAATAAGTGTAGGAGAATCAACATGTATTGTGAGATCGAATGTTGTCAAGCATGTTTTCTAGTTCTAAAGTTGCTCTAGAGTTTATTTTCAAAATTTATGTTGAAGTCCCCCGTAACTATAAGTGCCTTGGAATGGCATGATATAGGACAAGTCATAAAATGTATATACACATACATATATAGGTACACATATATACATATACATACGATAAACAAATAACTATATTAATTTAAACATATCGTCCATACAAACAAGCAAACAACAAATCAAAAAAATATATAACTTAGCAAAATATTCACTAATGTCATAAAAGCAGGACTCCACTGAATATTTTTTCAAACTTGTTTTGAATTTATTAATATTTTTTTCGTGTTTGATATCACTTGGGAGATGATTGAAAAATCATATTCCATTATATTTAGGACTGCTTTCGTAAAGTGATGTACGATGTACTGTTGATGTTGAGTTTAACATATGTAACAGTTTTATAAATGTAGATCGATGGTAACGTACCGTCAGTAATTTAAACTTTTTAAAATGATTCCTACACGTCATTCGGTAATCTAAGCCAAAGATTAGACGACTTTTTTGATCGATGAAACCTCTGCGAGCATTGGCCGTACTTCCCCAAAGGACAATATTATAAGAAATATGTGAATATGATAGAGTTCACATTTATTAATTGTTCTAGGGAATATTATTGGTGTTTTTTCCCAACAACGAAACGTTATTTTTAACACCTCGACACGTGTTTCGATCACCAAGTGATCATCTTCAAAGAGGAAGATAAAACTAAAAACGAACGCGAAGCTAACGCTATTTATGCTACATAGATATCCCATTCATGTATGGGATGCTCTATTATGAATATATTTTTCAGCTGCAAAAGTGCACAATAACTACTATTGAGCCTCTTACACACCTGATCAACATGTGCATTCCACTTCAGATTCACATCTGAATATATGCCCAGAATTTTTTTCGAATACGCGAACACAACAATCATTTGAAATTTTTGTACGAGAATAAAACTGTAGACACACTGTTTTGTCAGGATTGACAATTAAGGAATTGTCACTACACCGATCAGTAAATTCTTTCGACAAATTATTCATTTTCTGCAAAAGTTCTTCTGGGGTTCCAGAATCAGTGGCGATTGTCGCATCATCTGCGTACAAAATAAATATAGTTTAAAAAAACTGAAAAACATGCTTTTGAAGAACATCGAACTGAAATGTTAAAAATATTTTTTAATAAGCTCAAAACAATAACAATCGAAAAATACTAGTATTATTGTAAAAAAAGTCTGAGCACCAGATATACAGAAAATATGGCACAAAGCGCGCACTCTTTTTTCACAATAATACTAGTATTTTTCGATCGTCATTGTTTTAAGCTCATTAAAAAAAATTTTTTTAACTTTTTAGTTCGATGTTCTTTAAAAGAGTATTTTTTAGTTTTTTAAACTATATTCATTTTTAACTTTTCAGTTCGATATTCTTTAAAAGCGTGTTTTTTAGTTTTTTAAACTATATTTATTAATTTGATTTTCTTTTGAACAACCTATCAAGAACGTTACGTACAGCGCCATCTGCCCGCGAATAGATCAAGAAATATCGAGTAGGTTACATACAGCGCCATCTGCCCGCGAATAGATCAAGAAATATCGAGTAGGTTACATACAGCGCCGTCTGCCCGCTTATAGATCAAGAAATATCAACTAGGTTACATACAGCGCCATCTGCTCGCGAATAGATCAAGCACTAATGCTAATAATTCTGTCAATACAGATCCCGAGCTTGAGAGTTACAAGCAAACATGCATACAAACAATCATACATACATACATACATACTTGTGAAGCTAATATAAAGCTTGTAACAAATGTGTTCTGTGCTCAAATAATCAAGGGACCTTAAACTGACCCTTGGGGAAATTCTAAGTCAACATCAAAAAGTTGAGATCTACAATCATATACAAGATATACATCATAAACTTGACAATAAACCATTGAAAATTCAAATTCTTTCTCAACCAACATATAATCATATTTATCACATTTGATAAAACTAACTATTTCACATATTTTTTCGTGGAGAAGGATCAATGTTCCTCCATGCTCCGAGTTAGTTCTACAGTATTTTGATACTATAAAGTAATTTGGTATATACAGAGGCTCACCCTCCTCTAGCCAATGTTCAGTCATCATTACAATACTTTGAAAATTCTGACTTTCTAAAATAAATGTATAGATAATCTATTTTGTTATGTACTGATTGAATATTTAACAGCATCATAGAGATACATTCTTCAGAGGGTTTAGTTCTAAAAAATCAAAATTTACGTCATTATTAGTTGTACTTGAGGAAGAATTATCATCATCATTCTTGCCCTCAATGACTGAAAGGATAAATTTCTTTTCTGTTGTACAGAGTGGAATCTATATCAACAGTTTTCAGATTTATATGATGGTTTGACCTGAATTGCATAATAAAATCTTTTATATTCAAGTATGCAGCATTTGCTTGATTCTATATTTGGATCAACAATGAATTTGATAGAAGTATTCCTGATTTTTTTTTACGTATATTCGTATATAGAGCTATTTAAAAATTTGTTTACAATATTATCCTGTACCTGAAATGTCTCCGTTATCAATAGCAAATTTGTATATCTACTCAGTGGAAGATTTTTCAATGCTTGTCTCGATGATTTCTTGTTGCTTATGTTGTTTGTGCCATACATTACAATGACAGTCATTTTGTCCATAATGCACTGTTCTCTGGAATAAATCACTGTAGCATCCGCTAGTTCTACTTTCGGGTTGTTACATTTCTCAATAGAAAATTTCGATTCGTCTAAAATGGATTTTAATACTTTCGGAAAGTTCATCATTTATTCATCACCCAATATTAGAATTTTCCTTTTGATATTTACACGTGTAATTTCATTATTAACACTGTCAAAGTTCTTCGATTTTTTTATCTCTTCTTCTATTGATTTGTTACTTTTTATTTCTTCATTTCCAATATCACGTTCATTCAACCCATCTTCAATCGATGTATTGATAAGATCAGGAATTTCAATAAGTTTATTTCCTCCGTTAAGTTTATCTCGGTACATTTCTTCAGATTCTTCTGACACACTATTTGACACATTCTTATTACTTCCATCCGATTGCGTTACATCTTCAAAAAAAATGTGCGACTCGTCCACTAACTGCACTGCGGTACTTAACGTGGAATTTTTATTTTCATCTGTTGTTTGGGTTGGTTTTGATGACGTGTCAGTTACTGTTTTTGTTAACGTCGTTTTTAAAGGTTGATTTTTCAAATTATATACAATATTCTGGAGTTCATCTATTCTCATTTCGTATCCTGTAATGATTTCCTTTTGTAACTTGATGAGGTCCTTCAATTCATCTTCTCTCGGTACAGCTTCATCAACAAATACTTTACGTGTGGCAGATACCCAATGGAAAAACATACAACTCACCCAGCTAATGCCGCGCAGAGAGTTGAAGTTAAACCATCAGGCACCTGATGGTTTAACTGATGATGGGCCAAGAGCCCGAAACACGTGTCTATGGTTTGCCACTTTGTTGAGTGCTATGTACGATAAAAACTTCTTTCTATATATATATATATATATCATCAGTATGGTGCAGCCAAGTAGTTGATGGCGCTCACTATTGGTCTTAGTGGAACGTGCGTCTTGTGAATTTTTGGAAGGCCATACAACTTCAGGCAAGGAGTATATAGCATAACATGCGAGGACTGCGCATTACAGACGCGGTTCAACCCGGACAACAGTATATCACATATTGTTAGATATTAAAAAGAAACAAAAATAAGAAAATATAAATCAATAATAAATATAGCATAAACATACAATTTCAAAAAAGGCTAACAATATCGTTAATTTACAACAAGAATTCTATACCAGGACTAACAACAAACTTTCCCTTCTTATATATTATTGTTATATACAATATAATAATGTCAAAAATCATTTTGTAACTATTCATTCACACTTAAAAACATTTAGGATTCAAATAATGTTTCATTCTGATTTTGAACTGATCAAAATTAAGACTTCTAAATTTTGACGGAATTTTATTATATAATTTAAAGTTTAAAGAATTCATTTTGGATGTTGTCAAACAAAATTTGGGTATTTTCAATAAGTCGACAGATCTGGTGTTATATTCATGGTTGTGATGGAGTGTTTCATATATATATATATTTATTGTTTGTAAGAATTTTGACCAATGAGACTAGTTAATAAGTTTGTTCGTTCAAAATACAGGTTAAATACTTTACCTTAGTTAGTAATTTCTTATCTTTTGTACTCAGTAAAATGGTTACGCACACAATGTAACAACTAAATCATTCCTTAGTTAGTTGGTTTCCATTGAATTTCAAATGTCACAATCCAGTATTGAAAAGATCA
>WOGN01000579.1:0-10751 GCA_015342105.1 Leptinotarsa texana
ACACCCTTTGTTTACCAATTGTACTATCTGGGGATTCCTAGGTAAAATTCCTAAAGTGTTTTATTGTTTTATTACCTAGGAATTATAAATTCCAATGTCACAGAAAAACAAAGATGTCAGGTGGGTCACTGGGTTATGGGTATTTCGTTTTGTGAGCGGGGTCATGTTTTCTATTAACAGCAAGTTGCTCATATCACTCACGCGTACCACCCGAAACGTTCCAGCGTACCGTCAGTTGGGAACCCTGCTCTAGAAAATGAAACAAGAAATTCAATTTTCAGGTTTATGCTAACCTTAAATCCTCATGGATAATATAGGCCAGTATTTTTATTTGCTGCATATTCAAACAAGAATGGGTTATCAGAACATATAATGATAATTAGAGGCTTGCCTACACAATATTTCAAGTTAATAGAAAACTGAAAATTCATCCCAGAACATTAGTCCAAGAACAAACAATTTCGTGCTAGGGATGTCACCATTAGGACTTAGGCATAATACTTGGCACTCATCGAACTAAACGCATACGAACTTACAAGACCTATGACGAGTACACAGGTCTTGAGTACTGTTTGGAACACCCCTATCTCGAATAAAGCTTAATCATAAAAGAATCATAAATAACATATTTAATTTAATAATTAAATAAAACTATTTACAAAAAACCAAATCAGCGGAGCAAACAACCAGTATTTAATGTAACCTGTTCACAATATAATCTAATAAAAAGGCACTTAATTAAAAAATGAAAAAGATGTTTTTATTCAAACTGTACAATCACTTCACTGATCAGCAGTCAATTTTACATTCAGTCACACAAAAATTACAAGTGAAAACGATGAATCATTCATGAGTTTCCATCGCCGAATTTGAAGGATGCCGGCACAGCCTGTTGCGTGAATATATAGCCTGGAAAACAAAAATTATTAGCAACACTTTTATTAATATTATCTCAGTTATGAATAACGTCTATAGTTTTAGTGCCATTTTTATGAATGGACCCAATCAAGGAATTTTAAGTTACTGTTAAATCACAAACATAAAATTTATAACGGCCCAGACGAAGCTGAGACAGGCTTGTCTGGCTATCAGTGGTGCCATCAGTACCACACCTTCAGCGGCCATGGAGATTCTTCTAGATCTACCTCCTTTCCATGTTGAATAACGATAATTTTTTTGGTATATACCATAAATTGTTAGCCGAATCACATCTTTTGTAGCACCTTCAAGGTTTGCGAATTTTTTATTCCTTTCTTTTGGTTTCATTGCATGGTCAATGATATCCCCTATTTTAATGACTCGAATAACTGTCGAACGAGATAGTTTCGTTAACTCGCATATTCTATTCACAATAGCATTCTGTGAAGTGTGACAGTTTCCTTCTTCAAGCATTCATGAATATTTAAAATTACTCGCCGAACTTGAACATGTATGTAACTCCTTATTTTCAAATTCCGGATCCCTGTCGATTGACAGATTTCTCACACGTAATATTATAATTTTTTTCAAAAGATCTCCAGAAAGCCATATTGATGAAAGTACCCAAAAACTCTATAAGATTTTCACAAAAATCGGTTTATACGATAAGATTGGAACCTTTGGTGTGAAAGTTGAAAACTTTTTCTAGAGATCAATTATCCTAACACCAAATTGATATTTTTCACTAACAAGGTTAGCATCTTCAGGAGAAGCAAATTGATACTGAATCTAAAGAGAAGGGTTAGCTGTTTATATACCTAAAAGTTTTTTGGTCCAATGTGGAGTTTGTTTGTTAAATGATGATTATCATAATTGATTTCTCGGTAATTAACTAGTGGAACCACTACCTGCAAATTAATTTATCCGGTTTTCAATCTATTGTTGACAAATTTATTTGCTGGTCGTGCATATCTGATCTGAATTGACACGTTATCTGTGAACACCTGCAAGGAAATGTTTGGAGATAAACAGAAGACTATTTTGATAGAAGACTTCTTTACCAAATTGGAGAAACGCATTTTTCACCACTGATTTAGCAGTTGTGAAGTTGTGAAATTCAAAGACACTGAATTAAAAAAAAAAACAATATTTCGGCATCGACTACATCTATAGATAACCTTAACGAGAGTCATCTCAGAATGTATCGTAGAATTCAAAATTGGAATGGAAAAGAGGATATTCTGTTCAAAAAACTTTCCTTTGATTTACTACATTTTCAGCCATGAAATTTGTCTTTCAAAAACTATTCTCCTAAAAAATATGCCCCTTTCAACTCAAATTCAATTTTTTCTTTGAGCTTTCATAGTTTTCACAAAATTTTAGTATTATCAGAGAATATGGATGGTTTGGCTTTTCTTTTATCAGGTGTATCCTACCTAAATCGTAGTCGGATTATTTTATTTTCCATCAGACCCCAGATTGTCTGGCGCCGTCTGCAACTGACCCGAAAAGTTCCACGTAGAGAACGTGTGGCAAACGATATTTTTCTTTCGTAAGAGCGTATCAAGTTACTTTGCCACCTATATTAGTCCAAACACACCTTAGTACATTTAGAGATTGTTTTTTACTCAACACAAAGGCGTTTCAGAAGAACTCGACATCACGCTCTTGTTTGGAGATGACAAATAAATATTTCTTTACTTCTACGATTAGCTTTCTTATACGTCATTAGAAATTATAATATCAAAGTAGTGAAGAGGATAATGTATATGATTCATATCTATCATTCAACCAACTTAATTGAAACTCAAATTGAACTACTTGAGCTACTTCTTTATGTGTAATTAATTCTTAAAACTACCAAAAGAAACTAAGTATAATATATTTTTATGAAATCTATTTAAAGAAAAGCTTTATTATTTGGTAATCCTTGAAGTAGGGAACTATTATTATTATGATATAAGTCGAATAAATATGTGTCTTTTGTTGAAAGTTCAAAATATTCATTGATTTTCAATTGTTTTTATGGTAATTTTTTTTTAAACTTTTTGATGCCAATCAGGTCAAATTCCTCAGTTTTGCTTCATTAAGCTAGTATATGTTTTTTTATCGAATTTCATATTCAGGAATAATTTTCAAACATAATGCATTTTAAAGCCATTTCTTTCAAAAAAATACGCCATCATGAAATGTCTTTCCATATTAAATATTATCGTATGATCATAATTAGCAATGTTGCATTATCACACCATCACAATTGTAGATGGTAGATGCTGGTCCCATCCGGCATCTCCCGGTGAGAACCATTGCAATCGCTTAGGCAGCGTGAAGTTGCTTTCGGGCTAATGGTTACGTTGCTGTGCCGTTGTTTCCAGTTTCAAAGGTGGGAATATAAGGAAAAATGCATGATGTCGCTCCAAGGGTCAAAATACTCCGGAGGTAAAATAGTTCTTCAATTGGACCTCCGGGTGGGGGCTGATTCGAGGGCATCAAGGATATTCTGCAGAAGTTATTTGAAAATAACTATTTCTGACAATTGGCAGAGTCTTCTTAACATCACTTTTCAGGGAAATAGCATGATAACTGCAGTTGCTAAGAGGCCCACTAGCAACTTCAAAATCGATTTCTACATCAGAGGACTCAACTCAAATATAAACTCAGTGCACTAACATCTGTAATCAAATAGTCCTCATATTCTCACACTTACAGAAACTAAAGTCAGTGCTTCAACAAACCCCTTCAATTTTCTATATCCCGGTTATGATTTCCACTCCCGAATCAGACGTGACTTTGGAATATCTCTTTTTATCAGAAGCGATATCTTCTGTCGACGAGAGAAAATGCTGAAACCCCGAAACTTTACTGTTATTTGGTTGACAGAAGATCACCAAATTCATAAGCTGCGTTTATCGACCACCAAGCGATACACAATATAGGGTACTACCACTTGCAAACAACATTGACTTTCTGCAAATCAATCATCCCAGTGCCGAAATTTCGGTGACTTTAACGTCCACAATATCGAATGGCTCAAATTTTCAAATATCAATGACGAACAATGTCGCGAAGCTGAGACTTTTGCAATAAGCAGCGTACTTACTCAGATTCTAAATGAGCCAACCAGGATTCCTGACCGTGATGAAGAATATGCTAGTCTTCTGGATCTATACCTAACAACCAATCCAGAAATTTACACAGTCACCGTAAGGTCTCTTTTGGGATCTTCTTACCACAAAATCATTTCAGTGTTGAGTGAATTACCGATAAATGTTAGGGAACAACCTAAGCCGCGAAAAGTTTGGCATTACAGATCAGCTGAATGGGAGGATCTTAAAGACCATTTCCGAAATTTCCTCTGGCTAGATGTTCGTTTCAACTCTAAATATCCATCAACTTGTGCTTCTAAAGTCACGGAAAATATTCTATTATTATGGCTGCATATATTCCTTTTTCAATGAAACGACCTTCTAATGGCAAATCATGATTCAACAAAAATTGCGAGCAAGCTGTCGTTCCAAAATCCCGCCTACCGGCAGTGGCGCAAAAATCCCTGTGCCTAAAACCGAACTAGATTTGTTAATGCTTACAACAGCTGCAGCTGGTCGGTAGCTAAAGCTGTTAATCAGAATTTTACAAAATCCACAATTCCACCACTCACACAAGCGGATGGTCCAATTTCAACAACAGCCATAGAAAATGAAAATCTACAAGGTGAACAGTTTGCGCCACACAGTTGATTTTCTGGCAAAGGCACCACCCACTATTCCCACACTAGAATCCACAATCCCTGAAAATACTTTTCGGCATCGTCTAGTCAGGCGAATTTCGAAACAGCTCAATATCAACATGGCGTTTGGCCCTGAAGAAGTGCCCGTCATTGTACTTAAAAAGTGCATAAATGAACTCGCACCAGTATTTTGTAGACTTTTCAACCTTCTTATAAGAAAGGGGTTTTTCCTTCTTATTGGAAGATTGCTCGCATTCAGCCTATTCCTAGAAAGGCAAAGAAAAATCTTCCAAATAACTATAGCCCACTCGCTTTGTTATCAGTGACTTCAAAAATCATGGAGAAAGTCGTAAACCACTAGATTCTCAAATATTTGTAAGGCTTTAACATCTTGAGCGATCATCAATATGTCTTTCGTAAACAAAGATCAATAGGCGACCTTCTATCGAATGTCACCCATATATGGAATAACGCAATCGAGAAACATGCTTGACATTTTTAGAAATGTCAAGGCTTTAGAGCCTTTGACCGTCTGTGACATGAAGGTTTGCTGGCCAAACTTCGATGCTATGGCTTGTCGGATCATTTTTGTGTATGGCTCTTCAGCTTCCTGAAAAAACGTTCCCTGCAAGTGACGGTCGATGGATATCTCTCAAATACTTTTACCATCAACGCTAGTGTTTCCCAGGGATCCATATTGTCTTCAACCCTCTTTTTATTGTATATCAACGACGTATTGGAAAAAAACAATATCCAATATATTGCTTTGTGACGACAGCACACTTGGCACATCTTCACCGGCAGCAGGAGGTTGCATATCTTAATGAGGATATAGAGGTTGAATTCGATGCCACAAAAACCCAGGCATCGGTTTTCTCCAAGAAGATAAATGTCTCAGAACCGGATGTAATAATGTCAGGTCAGACAATTCCGCTTTCTGCTTCGATAAGTTTGTTGGGGAATAAACTGGACACCAATATGTCTTGGCACAGTCATGTCGCTAGAATTGCAAAGGCTGCTTCTCAAAAGCTTGGAACATTGTTCCGAAACAGAAAACTGTACACACCTCAGCAATTTTTGATGGAGCATTGTTCTCATGTATGGAGCTCTACCTCCAAACACATCCTGAAGTTGCTGGATTCCATCCAGAGAAGAACCATTCGCCTGACTGAAGTTTGACCATCAAGTTGGTCAACGGAAAAAATTGTGAATATTTTTGGAGCAACAACATACATAGTTAAAAAAGTGAAACCACGAGTGAAAGAAGATGGTATCTCGTTTATTCCCGAGTGAAATTAAGGTCACTCATTGGTAAAAGCAAAGTAAAATTTAAGAATTTCACAGAAATCAAGACGTCAACAGAGAATTACTAGATAAAAAAGAATAGAAATACCTTTATGAAAATGGTCAGCGTGTTCAAAAACAGTAACGTTTAATATTAGGCAACTCAAACGAAATTCATCATATGTTTTGAGAAAAATATCTATTAAATCAAGTATGTTTTTCAAAATTTGCGAGTTTTTGACCACCTGAATGTATTCCTCTGTAGTCACGTGGTATATGTTTATCAAATTCATGAAAATTTCAAACTCATGTTTTATGGATGAAAGCTTGGTAAACGCAAACTGAAGAATAAAAATCAGTCATTCTTGCCGTATCGAGATTGCATAGACATGGTTATTTGTCAACCATTTACAAATGAATGTTATTTCGGCGAATGCAATCATTGTCTCGGTTCTGAAAAATTGAAAACTATCTTGAAACAATCATTCGTGGATAACTTTTCAAACATATAATCAGTGGATCGATGTTCTTTAGAAACAATTATCAAACCAGCTGACTTTGTTGATATTTTTGTAGAATATAATCCAAAACTGGACTGAATATTTCCAAACTATAAATGGAAACCTTGAAATTGGGCAAGTATTTGTTGTTGGTGATTTTTCAGAAAATTATTCATTTTCACTTCAAGAAATAGTGTTCAAAGAGTATATTGGAATAATTAGCAAGCAATAATTCATCCTTTTGAGTGTTGTTATAAATCGACTGAAGGGAGTAAAAGTGAAATTGTAGCTCTCAACTTAGTAATAATTTATGATAACTTAAACCACAATACAACTGCAGTTTTAGCTTTTCAAGAAGTGTTGATATCTTTTCTCAGAAATAAAATTACCGATATTTTTAAAATAATTTATTTCTCTAATGGCGATACAGATCAATACAAGAAAAAGTGGGAAATCAACACCACATCATGGGACACAAAAAATCATTATAATATTATAATATCGAATTTAAAATTAAAATGTAGCTGAGAAACAAAAATATCACATTATTTATTTTTTCAACGACTCTGTTGCCTTAAAATAAATTGTTATGCCTTAAAATCGAAAAGTGAATTTATTATATTTCATTCGGTCAATGCCAAAGAAATAATTTTTGTTCTGAATTTCAAAAATATATATCTTCTGAACAAAAAAAACCCATCTCAAAAATTTCAGGATTTCAGAATCGTCAGTTCCAGATGACATTTCATTCTTTATACTAAAAAGAGTTCTTCCTTTATTAATACAACTATCACCACATTTGATCAATATGTTGTTCTCATCTGGAGATTTTCCCCAGCAATCAAAAGCTGGAAAAGTAATTCCTATATTCAAAAAACGGAACAATGGAAAATTACAGCCCATTAGTCTTTCCCAAATTATTTGAATGTGCCTTTCTGGATACACTTTATTTATTTTCTCCAAATTTAACTCGGAACGTAAAAATATAACAATGGGTGTACCACAGGTTCCATATTAGGTCCTATTTTGTTCATTCTATATGTAAACAGTATTGATTCTATAATTGAAGACAGTAGTTACACAGCCTATGCTGACGATTTTTCATCAATTGTCCCTGTACATGATACTACAATACTAGAAAATAAATGTTCAAGAGCATTGAATCAAGTATCCAATTTTTTAAATGGGCACAATTTATTTTTCGAAACAGATAAAACACAGTGTATTCGTATTCACAATCGCCAGAAAAATATTTAAAATTCCCAGTTCAATGTAAATAATGTACCTTTAAAAAGTGATGGTAATAGTGTTAAGGTTTTAGATATTTATCTGAATGAATTCCTGAATTGCCATCATCTGATATCTAAAGTTTCTAATCCCTAAAGTTTCTTTTCAATAATTCAAGATCGGTATTGACTAGAAATCAGTTTTTAGTATCTACTATGCTCATGTAGACTCAGGTACGGTGTTTGTTTGTGGGGAGGATCAACTTCAGCATAAAATGTATTTGTTGCACAAAACCACATCGTACGATGCATTGCAAATATTTTCCAAAGAGATTCTTGTAGACAGTATTTTAAAAAATATAATATTCCAACTCTTGCACCAGTCTATATATTTGAAATGTCTGTATATGTGTTTAAAAATAAATCAAATTTTACATTAAATAAAAGTATTCAAACCACGATAAAAGAATCAAAAACCAGTTCGATGTGCCAATTGCGAAATTAAAAGTGACTTATTCTGGAACAGAATACATTGGTGTAAAAATGTACAATAATCTTTCTGAATATGTTAACGCTTCAAAGCAACTGTATAATTAAAAAAAAACACTAAAAGCATTTCTGTTAGAAAGTGGTTCATATACACTAGCAAAATTTTTTAATAATTCTTAGGTCTGGACTTATTTTACCATCGCCTCATTTGATTTTCATAATTACCTGTTAGTATCTTCATTTCATTGTGTTAACAGTTTCCTATACAATTTTATATTGTCTTTATGGAAATAAGTATTATTATTATTATTTTTTTGAAATCAATTAGTATTAGAGGTATTTTAGGAAAAACTTGAGAGAAAAATTTAATCGCGGTCATCGATTTTTACAACTTTCTAAATTTCAAAATTCTGCCAAAAAGATTTTTTGGAAAAAATATTCAAAAAAATGTTTTGGTTACCTTTAAACGTCTCCTTAACAGCCCACCGATCTGAGCTGGGCTGCATATAATTTTTATATAGTTTTTGCCTTTGGAAGAACTTCTTTATATGATAAATGAAAACTTCTGACCAATTTTTATCCAAATCGTTAGGGATCGATTCCAATCATTGGCCTATTTGACATGGAATAACCCATGTATTCTTGTTTCAGTAATATTTTGGGATATCACATTTATATCGGGTCTATTCTAATTGGATAATTTTCTATGTAATCTAGATTAGAAAATACTGCTGAATTTTGAAAAATTTCCTTAACACAAAATTTTTGGCTTGTAGAATAATTATCCATTTTCATAGGCCTTGCATCTCATTATCAACATCTCATTCAAATAAATACAGTCTATTATTTGGAAAATCTACAGCATTTGCCAAAAAAATGAAATCCAAGATTTTTACATTTCTGAGGGATGTTGAATGATTTAACACGTTTCATTACCCATGTAGTCTCAGCAGAATTGATTTTTTATATACCAGTAATATCAGGTTGGTTTTCATTGCATAATAGCGGTAAGATAACTTCATTATATTTATATGCCACCTTTGTGAATCTGAGTATGTCACCATAAACATCCATGTAAGAAATGGATATATTACCTGAAGGCACTTTCATGAATATCAATTCACATAGTTTTTGAGTACCCCGATAAGCAGCGATATTTCTACCGCCTTTCTTCATATGATTTTTCCATCGATAAACTCTGCGTCAGCCACACCCATTTGTATCTTTCCCGTTTCAGGGTTGATGCGAATTCCGACTGTATCATATGACAAATTTTCTGATAGTAACTTTTGTATGTACTTTTGCACCTCATCGCCTCCACCAGCTATCTTGTATGCTTCTGAGTTTGATTTTGAGGACGGCATTTTCATAAAAGAGGTCTCTTCGACATTATTTTCCTTGTACCCCTCTTCAGATTCTTCTTTAACTATAGATTTTGCGATCAATGGTGAAGCACTTTTTCCTGAAGTTTTTTGTATCATTTTGGGTGTACATTTATTTTAATGGTGCTATTATCTGCTCATAGAGTTTTTCAAGTGTGGCTAGATCACCAAAATAGCTATTCCTGATAAAATTAAATGTTTCCGAACTATATCCGTTGCTATAATCAACTTTCTTTTTAGATAAATTTCGTCATGGTTCTCACCCTTCACATCGTTATGAATGTGGTACTGTGAACAATGAAGTATCACACACGCCATCTATCACGCAATTGACTGTTTGAAGAACAGCAAGGATATATGAAAGCATCAAATCCTTTTCGATAACGTCCGCATTGCCCTTCTATATCTTTGTCAATCACATGTCTTGAAATCGCGTGACACATGGTCGGATACATGTCAGAGAAATATGATTCGTATCATCCTGTTTGAACATCACAATAAAATAATTATATTGGATTAACTTTTTCGGGACTCAATCCACATTTTTATGTCGGCCCATACTGGAGTATGATCGTTTCTCGCACATAACATCATCAAAAATAAATATTAAATTAGGTTTGGCGTCCAATGGTTTCACTATTTCGGCCTCGTTATCAGCGAAAGTGTAGAATTCCAACCCTTTGATGGGAGCTAGTACTTCACGTAAATACTCATATTTGGACCGACAAAGATACTTCGAATAAAGATAAACATTTGCAAATCGCAACTCAAGAGGGTGAGTTAGCAGAGAAACCATGACACTCGTCTTTCGACAGATTGAGGGCCTGATAACGAGACTCCGAACGGATAGTGGAAGTAGAGGACCACGACATTGTTTAACACTACCCCCCGATCCACTTACTACTTCTTTATCAAAGTTATCGATGATAAAATGCTATTTTTGCTTAACATTGCGCATTTTATGGCAGTTGGGAACCATATGAATGGGATCTCTTGTTGGATCCCATATTTAAATGGTGATCAGTAGCTGATGCAGGTGTGCTCAGTTACGGTCAAATAAAGCGGGTAGAGGTATAATCAATACCCTTGTTTATTATCTACCATTTGAATTGCACTCGCCTGGATATAAGTATTGTGGACCTGGTACGAAATTACAGGAAAGATTGAAAAGTTTTGATCTGGGCGTCAATCACTTCAATTTCGCGTGTTAAGATCACGACATTGC
>WOGN01000579.1:10761-23646 GCA_015342105.1 Leptinotarsa texana
CGACATTGCATACTTGCAGAATCCAGAAAGGCCGTACCGGTAGCTTCAGGAATCCGCTTGGTATAGATTCAAAGCAAAGACCAACTTTTCAGGAAAATGGCGGCTGCTCTGCTAATAACGAATATTTTAAAGGGAAAACGTCGAACCAGAAATTCGAAAAAAGTTACTAAAATCGCTCTGAAAGCAGCATGCAACTATATTGAGGCTGCAGGTGGGAAAAATACCGCCCTAATGGACGCATGGAGGCAATTGCTCTAGGAGAGAGTGGTGGAGATTTTTACACAAAGTCTTAGTCTTATCGTAGAGGTTTGGGGCTATATCTGAAGACTCAAAATACAAAAAACTGCTAGAATCGCTACCTCAAAGAGCCCTCTCTGATGTTTCTGATATGGAATTCCAAAACACCGACCAATCCGAGAGTATGACAAACGATATGACACAATTTATACATTACAGTATTAATAATAGTCATCTATGTCTGAACTCTGAAGTACACCCATATCAGCGTTGGAATCTGAAAGTTGAACTGCTATGCATATAAAAATTTCTAACGCAGCTACTACAGTAGAGCAATGAGTGAACCAATTATGGATATTGCCAGCTTTCGCAATAACTCACTTTTCATTATCGACTGCTCCAACCAACCCGATGCTATGTTTCGTTTCGTTTCTAACTGGGTTTACAATTTGACGTTTTTTATTTTCCGTTTGTCGAAATTTTGAAATCAGTTCCAAAACTTATTTATAAATTAAGTTTTGTTGACTGTTGGTCATTGAGAATACTACTGGCTGTATAGGCACATTCATTATTTTTGAAATAATATTCAATATTTTTTATGCTATCCTGAATATTATAAACCATTTTTATTTTTTAATCGTTACTGATCCTGAAGCACTACTGAGAAGAAACTAAGCACATAAGCACTGAAACAAAAGGTTTTTTATTATATCAATACATAGGCGTAATAAGTCAAATTTCATTTCAAAGGTACGAATGTCGTCAAATAACTCTAGAAATTCTCAAAATAATCAGACGGCTTTTCGCGAATAACTTGTACACATTTGTGGCAGATCATGGCGAACACTTTGAGCATCTACTGTGAATTAATGTAGTTTGGGATAATTGGATTCGAATTTATGCAATGTTTTCTTTTTTTTTTCAAAAGCTTTTATTCAACTTGCTCCCGAATAGTTAGTATGTATGGAACAAATCTTGTAGCTGACTTTTGACCTATCTCTAGTTCTTTTCATACTGGAAAATTGTAAAACCACCATATGACAATTTTGAATCGAATCAAACCACATTTACAAATATCGTCCGCAATTTTATTTTTTGCATCGACAGAAAAATCATGATTTTCTACCCTGAAAATCCCCACATACTAATTTTGATTCAAATCGGACCATAATTATAAATTACGTCCGCTGTCTTGGAGCCACCATATTGTTTTTTGCATTAACAAACAAATCATAATTTTCGACCCTGAAACCCACTAAGTACTTATCCATTTATAAAGAGTAAACAATGTTAATCTCGAATTATACGCCAAAACAACATATCAAAGATAAAACTGAAGCTGAAACAGTTTCCAAGCATATACACACATAAACCCATAGTATCAATGATATTTCTGTAAATACAAGCAAATTTTAGTGAAACATCAACATTTATAAATTCAACCAAGCCAGGGCATATTATACGAATATAAATGAATATTGTGCTCCGAAACGCATTTACGGTTATTCATTATTAAAAGGAATATTTATGTTATTTCTGCACGGTTTACTAGTCACTAACAGGCAGGGTAAAACATTTTCACATCATGTTTGGCTATGTATTCAAAAATCACTTTATTGGGTTCAAGCGTGTCTGAGTAAAAACAAATCAAAGAAATCAAAGAAGTACGGCGAAACACGTGTCACGTTTTTGTAAAACTGATAACTGAAAATCTCACAACAAAGTGTTTTTTCAATACATTAGTTATGGATTTTCATCAAGTATCGGCCAATTTCATCATATTTGTTTGGCAACCTTGTAAAATAACCATCCCCAGAATACAATGGGCGAGACATAATGAAAACATCTTATAATTATTATAGTCAACTAGTGGCGTAATAAATAGTACACAGCCGCTTATACATTAAAAAACAATAGATAAAAAAGAGAAATGAAATTTTTTATGGTTTTTGTCACTTTTATTTGTGACTAACGTTACTGCAGTTTCATCCTATATGGGCATTTTCAAACGTATACAATAAACTAACATATTGCATAACATTTTTGGAAATTTCGGCCACATTGTCCCACATAAACACTATTACACTCCGGACACTTAAGCTTATAAACTCCAGATTTCTCCAACGTGTCCACCTTATCTCTGGAATTGAAAAGGTCAGAATAAATTTGAGTTCAATGTTTTCAGAAAACCTAGCTATATAGACATCACCATCCCAAGCGATTCTTTCCATCCAGACGTTCATAAATTAGCAGCCTACAATTCAATGTTGCACAGAGCATTCTCATTACCTTTGTCTGCTAACAATCTAGCTAGGGAAACTGATATAATTACACAAATAAGTCATAATAATAATTTCAACGCAGATACTATCCAGAAGTTAGTCAGGAAACAAAACCGGAAATTCTCTTACACAAGATTAAACATTGTGGGTGCAACCTGTTAAATGATCAAATCCATTTAGTTTACTCGCCGGTTTTTAACTTGGCACATCCGCATTGTAAACTGTAAATTCAGGTACTCAATCAAGCCAAGTACTTCTATTAATACCTAAAGGGGTGGATAAAATGGCTAATGTAATGTTTGAAAATGTCCGTATAGGACGAAACTGCAGTAACGTTAGTTACAAATAAAAGTGGTAAAAAACATATAAAGTTTCATTTATCTTTCCTTCATTAAAATTCCATTCAACAACCGGAGATATCCAAATCATCACAATCAACCTTCGGAATAATCATTGGAGACAATCCATTATAATACCGTAACCTTTCAAACAGAAGTTAACTTTATCATTAACAGTCAATCATATGTAATTTCCTTATGAATTCATTAAATATCAGAGAAACATAAAACAGTAGTTCGGCGAGTTATCGTATTTGGGGAAATTGAGTGTTTTTCTCAGCTTACTCACACGTGCGATCCAGGAAAGGGACGTAGCGTCCCCCTATTCACTAATAGTTTAAATCCGTGGTTGTTCACTCGCAGTCTGGAGTTAGACCTTTTCTCGTAATAAATCCGTAGGATTGCATCTATTTGGTGTTAAAATATCGAATAAGTAAACTAATTCCACTAATTTATTTTCAGTATCCCTTTATTATTTTCGAATACAATATCGGTGATGAACGATTTGAAAACAAAACTGCACTGCTTCTTTTCGTCGCACCTTTTCGTCTTTACCTCAGAATGTTGACCCGGAGTTAGGTGTTAGATGACAGAAACTGAACTGACTTCACTGTTACATCACGCACTGATTCCATGTGTATTGAACAGAATTTGTTTCAATACTGACTTCACTGTTATATCACACACTGACTCAAAGTGTTTAAAACGGAGTTTGGTTCAAGACTAAAGATCACCTACGCGATTTCGGTTATTTATACATACAATGACAGGTGCAAATCTGTTTCATATTTTGCCGGTATTCCAAGCTAACACGAATTGTATTATACGCGGCTTCTTTGACTACCTGATTTATGGCTCTATAAATTACGACTTCAACCATTGTTCAGACATTTGCTGCATGTATTAACGCATATTGATACATTTTAAATTCGCTGACCCTCGAATTCTTGCTTAGTGTTTTATTATCGACAACCAAGCTCTGAAAAACCTTGATTCATGATTCTGGGCTTACGACCTTCGAAAGGTCGTATTTTGGCAATCTAGGGTATACGTTTTTTAAGATTTGACCTACTTCTCGGTTCATCACATCGAAAATATCCCGTGAAATTGGTTGAAAAATTTCAAACAACTTAGAGTGTAGCTAGACCTAGATGAACTGAAAAGTCTATCTTGGAATAGATATAGATAAAAATCGTTGCGTAGTCCACGACAACAGTTGCTCGTGAGAATGATGTCTCCACAACCACCGTTAAAGAATACCTCAAAGACATAAAATTCATCTGAAACACATGTTCACACCAGTTATTAAAGACCAAATGCCTGAAGTTTTGTGAAAAACTCCTGATAAAGTGTTACTTGGATATGTTAATCTTGAATTTTCAACAAATTGTACATATACACATAGTCACATATACACTATATGTATTAAGGGTTATATTTTTAGGAGTGATTAATTTTTGGGCAAGTTTCTGGAGTAGTAGAAAGACAAAAACTTTCTTTCCCAAAAATGTATGATTTGTTTCACAAAAGTATTCACATCGATAATTATATCAACAACTGTTTTTTCGTGAACAACCACTAAAACAGGATAGGAAAACGGCTCACGACGACAGACGAAGATGGACAGTATTCGCTTCTTGATTTGATACAAACCGTAGCGTTTCTTCAATAAAAAAATAACTGAAGCTTGATAAAACTCTTGATAAAATAAATGATCAATTGAATCAACTAATAGTTGTAGTTATATTCCCTGAATGAGTATCCTGGAAATACAACTTGTGTAGCTGGATTTTATTAAACATTTGTTAATTCATTTAGAAAAAAATCATAATAATTCAAATATGAACAATGATCATAAAAATTCTTCCTACATAACTGGTTCTGTTTAAGAAAAGCAAATATTTCTGATAATTTCAGGTGTGATATGGGAAACAAGCAAATTAAGTAGTAAAAGATTCAAACATCTGCCTCCAACAGAATCGATTCAGATGGAAAGGGCTTATCAAGATTATATTAGAAAGTCCGAAATTGAGCCCGAAACAGAATTGGGTTGCATCGCTATTGATACAAAAACGGAAGTAGACTTTAAATCCAAGCTAATGTATAAACCGCACAAACGAAAAATTAGAAGATCATTTCTCAATGGATTTTGGGTTCAAATAAAAACCAGTCCTAGTCAGATGCAACTGCATGCAAAAATAAATCGTTTACAAATTGATAATCAGATGTTTGACTGTGTTTTTCCTGTGGTATTGGCACCTATAACTCCATCAAGAAGTATAACTGCTAATAGTGGTAATCAAATTTATTCCAACAACTGAATATTATATGTGTTATGGTTAGTAATCTATTTCAGGCATTAAACCGTTCGTTGAGGTGAGCATTGTGCAACTATTACTGAAAAATAGTCAGATTCGACAGTTCAAATATTTCAAAGTCTTGGTTCAAGAATTCCATGTGAAAGTTGATATGGGTTTTATTAATGCTATTATGGAATTATTAGAACAGTCTGAGAAATCCGATGAAGACGAGGTAAGTGACTGATTTTATGATACAGAAAGAAACATTAAGTACTGAGCAGAAATGTATTTTTCAAATTGAGTGAAATACATTTAGACATTTTTGGCGAAAATATTTTTCGAAGAAATAAAATATTTTCAAATAGAATGTTTTCTTCAAATCTTGAAATCACACAAATGTCGAAAATTATAGACCCATTTCCTTTCTCTTTATTTCATCTAAGTTATTCGGAAGACTAAAAAAAACATATATGGGGACTGTAAAAATGTAATATCATCTCGAAAATCCAGTATAGGTTCAATGATATGTAATCTTATAGTGGAACTCCAATATGACTTTAAGGAGGGTATTTTGATAGAGAATGCGATGACAAATGTGATTAGCAAAATATACAAAAATGTAAACCAACATTATGTTTGTTCGTTGACCTATCCAAAGCGTCATGATGAATACTAGAACATGAAATAAATATTGAATTTTTAGACACAATTTTAAAATCTAAATCAATATGTATCTAACTAACAGATGGCGATGACATCTTCCCTTATGGAAATGCCATCTATGGGATCGACAGATAACTCAATCCAGAATATCACGAATGTCACGGGGCTGTACATAGATTGGATGAGTGAATATGGAATTGTTTTCAACGATGTACCCCGACATAGCGTTTTGCGAAGTCTCCTATTAAATCTGTATATAAATCTTTTCAAAACACCTACATCATGAAACATAAACCTACACCCTACCAAGCCAATTTTAATCATGTTCAAACCCTATTATCTTTGATTTTCTGAATGGAACACCCCATATATTGAGACTCCAAGATAAAGGTCACCTATTTTTTTTAATGATGTACATCCTGTACCTAAACTTTAAAATTTTGGAGCAAATAACGATTTTAGTTCAGTTTTAAATTTTCGATACTTGGACAAAAATATGCCATTGTTCGTTATGTATTTTCCATTTGTTTGAAGGTGGTTGACAATGTTTCGTGATGCATTTCATCAGTTCGGACTTTCATTGTCTAATATGATATAAAATGATTGGAAATCCCTGAAAGAATCTGTAAAAAAATGTAAAAGGATTAGCTGAAAAAATTTAAAAAAATATTAACAAGAAATGAAAATTAAAAATATAAAATTAAAAGATTCCAAACCAAGTTACTTCACTGAAAGAATCTGTAACAAATTTAAAAAGATTATCTGAAAAAACAATTTTATTAAGCAAAAAACTGAAATTACAATAAAATAACATACAGCAACAACCGAAAAAAAAAACAAAAAATTGAACTATTAACACGACCTGAGAAAATTAAGAAATTACTAACAAGAAATGAATATTTTAAATAAAAATTTAAAAGATGTCAAACCGAGTTACTTCACATGTGAAGTTACTTCACAAGCATCAGCATAATTTATCGTCGATGATGGTGACCAATATATGAATTAACGAAGTTTCGGATATTTACGATTCATCGAAAAATAAGCCATTTCAGTTCATAAACATTGGGATGGAGAAAAACTAATGATGAATCCGAATTACCATATGGAGGAGAGTCTAAATCTACAATAAAATGGTCATTTCCCGTTTCCATTTCCGGTTGTCCGATTTCAATTATTTTGACACCAATGAATTCGTCTCGATGTCAAGAAACATATTCAAGCTTTTTCAGAAGTGTAATAGACATAGGAGGTCAACTTTGTTATTATTGAAAATAGGAGGAGATGCGGGTATTCTTACCTCACGATTTTCACTGGAGAACATGAAAATAAAAATCATAGATATGTGGCATGCATTATGAATCCATTTATATGAAATATCAACGTTATTGAGACTGCAACTGAACGGACTTCCTTTGAAATGATGCATACAGAACGGTATCTTTCTTCAAATTTCGGAACAGTCCACTATGAATCTTCAAAGTCTTCCAAATTCACAACTGCTATGTATTCATTGAATAGGCGTCCAGTCGTCCAGAAAGACTTTTCTGATGCCCACGCACATAAAATGATGTCATAGATTCTCCTTCTTAATATCAATCTCTTTTGGGATGGAATTGTTGCTTAATAACAAATCCTTGGATATCACCGAATTCTAGTCTCATGATGTACAACTGTCAACTGATGAAAAACTTTGAATCAGTTTCACTTTTTAACAATTTCGCTAAGTGGGAGGTGCTCAATGACAGTGTCGTGCAAAATAATGCAATAGGCTCGTGTATTTTGTGGAAATCCCTCGGAACTTCGATTTCAAGTTTTATATCCACACTGGATTTTTTTATGCTCTCGTCCCTTCTGGAACAATTGATAACAAAAAAAGTTTTATCTAAAAAGGCGATGGAAGTGAGAAGAGGATTATGTTGATTGGTAATAATTTTATAGCTAAGGCCGAATTGTGAGTAGTTGAGATTAGCTTGCTATTCATAGCAGGCTATCGTACAAAGCATCATAGGAATCGGATTTAATAATGGTGATTTCAATGGTATCATTGTTACGAAAACATTTGACATATGGGTAGTAGGTCCGCCTTTTGTATAAATTCATCATTTTGTGATGATAACCCAGAGATTCCAAAAATAATTAATTCTCCGTTGGCAGTTGTTGACGCTGTTTGAAGGTAAATCGAATGTGAAATGCAAGTTGGGCTTGAGAAGAGTAGACGAAAACCACAAAATGTGAGCCAAGCTATTTACTGGTCGGAAATCAATCGAGTGTTTCAAATAAAATATTTCGCTTTTCAGCGTATTATTGTTCGGATTTAAATAAAAAAATTCACTGAGATTTTCCTTGTACGTTTTAGACAAAATATATGTGCTCATTGAAGCTTCAATATCACCAATTTCATAAGATCCAGCAGGAATATCGATACTCTTTGCTTAGTCGTATCACCGTTTTCGTAGTAATACACCTTAAATATGAATTATCAATAACATTTTGAATAAGAATCAGTTACTCCTATAATAATAACATTCTCTTTGTGAGCTAACAGGACCATAGTACTGTAACGAATCTGAGCCGCCCCCTGATCGATATGTCGGCCAGCGTACAAACACATGACATCACCGCAAAAGTAATGCAGTCAGCAACCGCCGATTAAACTCTATTTGAGTACCGAAACAACTACAGAATTCTAGAACGATCGTTACCGATATATAAGGCCGGCTTCTCGTCCCAAAAGGGCAGTTGAGTTCAGAAAATGAATCGAGCGGCTAAACAAGGAATTCAAATGGTGGAAATAAATTATGCGTTAGTTGCTAAGTGTTGTAAATAAATTAGTTTATGATTAGTGAAATATCGTTGGAAATGAAGTTGTTTAAGACAGTTATTTCGTTAAATTGTAACAAGTGGCGAGCTCTTGGTGAACAATCTTTGCATTGCGATGAAACTGACTATAAGACTTATTTCTTCGTGTAGAGAGACTGGTGATTCGTTGTTTCGCGAAGTGAGCAGTACTACGGAAACATAAACTGATAGACCTTTCTCGCGAGAAATAGACTTGTGAAAGTAAATAAGTGTTTTTCGGACTCCATTAAAATAAGTGGACAATATACAATTTTGTGGAAAATATACAATAACAGAGGAAATGTGTTCGAGGAAAGTGCGCCTAGTGGACTTGAAAGTCGTCGAATTGAAGCAAGAATTGGAGGAAAGGGAGCTAGATTGTTCTGGAAAGAAATCAGTACTCTAGAAGAGACTGAGAAAACTTGATTGAATCAGGAGAAGATCCCGAAACATATTTATACGAAGTTTCTGGGAGTGATTTGAGTTCAATAATGAGCAAACTCGATGAGAATACCAAATCGCTGAAAGATGAACTTCAACAAAATTCGGTTAGTCTGAAGGAGACGCTTTGCGAAAATTCGGTGAGTTTAAAAGATGAACTTCAACAAAATTCGAAGTGCCTGGAGTGCTTCTAGAAAATTCGATGAGTTTGGAAGACAAATGTCTAGAAAATGCAGACGGCTTAAAAAAGAACTTAGTTGTGTGGGAAGTCTACTCGAAGAAAGAATAGGAACCATCGAGACAGAGATAGACAAAATCAGGAAAGAAATGAACACGGAAGTAGAGAAAGTCAAAAGCGGAGTTGAGGCAGAAATCAGCAAGATGAAGGAAACAATTAGCAATTTGCAAAACCAAATTGTTAATTCTGCTCACACCACAGAAACTATTACCGAAAACTCAATTCCGGAACTGAGTTTTAACATGGAAGAACTTCAAAAGGCAATGAAAGATGTCAAAGTCAGTTGTGAACCAGGAAAGCTCTCCATGAAGCCGCCCCAGTTCGACGAAAAATCTCCTTAGGTAAATTATCGCCGACAATTCGAAGCTGTGGCCAGAGCAAATGGATGGAATGCTGGAGAAAAGGCGGTAGCATTAACATTGGCGTTGTGTGGAAAAGCAACTAATATTTTGCACTCTCACGGCCCAAGAACAAAAATACTGAACAACTTATAAAACATCTTGAGCTACGGTATGAGCAGGCCCACCTAGAGCACGTTTACCATTCACAGCTGAAAAACCGCTGCCAGAAATCAGTAGAATCTATACAGGAATTTGAAGCAAACATTGCTCGATTGGTTTGTCTGGCATATCCTGCTACACCGGAAAATGTAATGGAGCGGTTAGCAGTTCAGGCATTCTTGGATGGACTTCGCGACCAAGAAACGACGCCTTGATACTAGATCATCCCAAACATCTCGTGGATGCACTGGCAAGCGCTTTGGAGTTTGAGGTTGCAAAACAATCCTGCAATAGGCAGAGCAAAGTTCGAGCTATCGAGGAAGACGGACAGGTTCCTGCTGATATTGAAGCCACCATCAGAAAGGTAAAGAAGTGTTGCCTGACAGAAAACAAATAAGGTCCTAGAACTGTGGGAAAATTGGCCATGTATGTAGCTAATGTCCAGCATTCAAAGAACCAACAACAAATCAGGAAAACTAGAGGGGGTCGATGAGAAGGGGTCATCGTCGGCCTGTACCCAGCAAGCCCCCGTAAAAAACGCATGTGTTGCCATTTTCTATAGACAAGACAAAGGTGTTTTCGTAGACGGCCTCATCAACAATGAGCCTTGCACCATGCCGCTAGATACAGGTGCGACGAGAATCATTCTTTGGGCAACCTTTGCCAAAACACCGGCAAGAATTGAACCGTCAAGTTGGAAGCTACTCACTGCAACAGCGGAGCCAGTTGCTGTATTTGGAGAACTACCAATTGAATTGCTATTGGGCAGCACTAAATTGAACCATCGTGCATTGGTGGCGGATATCGAGGATGATGCGATTATTGGAAAGGACATAATGAATTCCAGAGGGTTCGAGCTGAATTTTCTAGAGAGCGTCCTACGTGTCAGCGGAGAAGAGCTGATGCTTCATGGAAGAAGCGAAAAAATGATCAGGGTCCTGCTGGCTGAAGACGTATGCGTACCTGAGAGGGCTGAAACCATCCAGGAGACTTGCTTGGACAGAAGTACGAGCAGCGAAAATATGGTAATGTTCGAGCCCAAGATACATGATGAGAAAATTGGACGAGAAATCACACTGGGAAAGACCGTGTTGCGTGTTGATAAAGTTGTGCCGGTCAGGGTCATGAATGTAAACTACTTCCCCGTGACCTTGAAGAAAGGAACAATGCTGGGGCACTATTAGTCCATTTCCTCTGTGATAAGTTGTTCGCAGTTCCTCCAGACATTTCCTCCAAGGACATATTACCAACTCATCGATACAAATTGAGGGAGTTAGTCAAGAAGTACCAGGAAATCTTCCGATATTGGAGAAGGAAAAGGCGGCAGAACGAATGTGGTTCAGCACATAATCGTCACTGGGAATGCCAGACCAATCCGGCAATCAGCTAGAAGACTCCCTCTTGCCAAGAACGAAGAGGCAGACAAGTTAGTCAGCGATAAGAAACAGTCATCGAACCTTCTGAGAGCCCCTGGTCTTCCCCAGTCGTATTAGTGAAGAAAAAGGATGGCTCGACAAGGTTCTGCGTTGATTATCGCTAACTAAATAACGTGACGAAGAAAGACAGCTACCCTCTTCCAAGAATTGACGACACCCTTGACACGCTAGCGGGCTCCACAATTACCTCGACTTTTTGTTTGAAGAGTGGATATTGGCAAGTTGAATTGGCCCCCAGAAGATCGACAAAAGACAGCTTTCACCACACACAGACGTGTCTAGTGTATCTCGACGGTATACTCGTCGACGGTATACTCGTCAGAAAATCATCCTACGATCACTTGAAAAATCTGGAGGAGGTATTCATGCATCTGAGAGGTTCAGGATTGAAACTTAATCCCAAGAAATGCTATCTGTTCCAGAAAGAAGTCCGTTACCTTGGCTACGTTGTCTCTGGGAAAGAAGTGGCGGTAGAAGAACAAAAGATCAAAGCAGTTAAGGATTGGCCCATTCCAAAAAACATACATCAGCTTCGCAGCTTCCTTGGTTTGTGCACCTATTACCCCAGATATATGCTGGGGTTTGCCAACATCGCCAAAACATTGACCTGACTTACAGAAGGATAGATCCAGTTTCAGTGGTCCGAAGAATGCCAATACTCATTCAAGAAGTTGAAAAGAGCTTTGATCAACGCTCCAATTTTGAGCTATCCCCTACCTGACGGAAAGTTCATTTTGGATACGGACGCCAGCAACGTGGAACTTGGAGCAGTTCTTTCTCAAATCCAGGATGGACAGGAGAGAGTTATTGGATACTTTAGCAAAACGCTCAGTAGTCAAGGGTGTAGAGCACTTCTACAAATACGTGTATGGAAGACGATTTCTGTTGAGAACGAACCATACAGCTCTCAAATGGCTTCCGCAGTTCAAAAATCCTGAGGGCCAAGTAACGCGCTGGATTGAGAGACTACAAGAATTTGACTTGGCAATAGAACATCGAGCTGGGACTAGCCATAAAACCGCAGATACTCTCTCACGGAAACCATGCCCCGATGACTGCTCACATTGCCGACGAGCAGAAGAGAAGGAAGCAGCTATTTGTAGAACAAGAGCTGTAGACGACAACTGGCAGGATGACAAGATCAGGGAAGACCAAGAGAAAGACCCAGATCTTGGTTTAGTCATCGGATGGAAGAAAAGTAACCGAAGACCATCGTGGCAGGAGGTAGCAGGTTATTCGACAGCGGTTAAGTCCTACTGGGCACAATGGAACTCCCTTACCTTGGAAAACGGGGTCCTGAAGCATGTGTTGGAGACTGAAAACGGTGGAGAAGAAAGGCGCCAGATAGTGGTACCCAGGAAAAGACGACAGGAGGTGCTCAAAGCAATCCGTGATGGAGTCACTGGAGGACATCTGGGAGAAACGAAGTCTCTTCAGAAAGTAAGACAACGGTTTTACTGGGTTAATTGTCAAGCCGACGTCAAGGTCTGGTGCAGAAAATGTGATGTATGTGCTGCCAGTAACGGACCTCAGATACGACCAAAAGCTCCAATGCGCTAGTATAACGTGGGAAGTCCTTTTGAGAGAATTGACGTCGACATCGCCGGCC
>WOGN01000580.1:0-23637 GCA_015342105.1 Leptinotarsa texana
TCTTTATTTTTCAGCTTTTATTAATATTTTAATTTTATTTGTTTGGTTGTAGCTTGTATGTTAATTTTTTGTAAATTCAGTTTTTGTTTAATAAAATTGTTATTTTCGGTTAATCTTATTAATTTTGAAATTGTTTTTTCAGAGTTTTCAGATCAATTTATATTAAATTAGACAATGGAAGTCGTACCGATGAAATAATACAGTTTAAAAAAGACTTGTGAAACAAGTGACATTAAAGTTGCGGAATAATATGTTAATAGATTTTTTTACCTCAAGACTCTGGGGCATTCCATCTTTGAAAAGAACTATTGTATTTGGAGCTCTTTTAAATCTGATTTGACTGAATCAATAGAATACATCTGATTATTCTATTGAATATTTTCCTATTAAACCTTGAACAACTTCTCGATCTCTATATACTTCCTACCATAAAATTTCATAAGACATTTTCCTAAAGACCGAACCGAAAGTTTGTTTCTCGAAATTTCCCCACAAATACACTCCGAATCTCCCAAAAGGCTCACCTTTCGGAATCAGCGTAATCATCCATTGTCTCGAGACACCGATACTTAAAATATCGCGCTTTCAGGTTCCCTCATTCTTCTCGATCAATGGAGTCGGGCAATCCAATTACTTCGGGCTGATTCTTAACTCGACTTTCACTACCTACCGGATGTTTCGATGTTTCATCGAGAACGTTCAGTCTGATTGTTTTTAAAATCTGTTGAATCTGGTCAGCATTCGAAAGAGGTCAATATACACAATTCTAGAGTTCTGTTCCAAAAAAAACAGAAAGAACATGATTTCTTTGTAATTGACTGTTCGTATTTGAAAGTTATGTACAACGAATATGATGGTGAAGGACATAGTGAAAGGTCTTTATCAGTGCAAGCACACTTCCTTACTTTATTCGACTTGACCAAAACATTTGATTGTGTATCACATGCGATACTCATTGAAAAATTGAGACCTTATGGTTTGACGTGTACCATTTTGAGTCTCCTCAGCTCCTATCTCTCCTATCGAGTATCAGTGTGTTGATGTTAATAATATCAAATCCGACATCAAACCGATACAACATGGAGTACCCCAAGGTACAATACTCGTGAAATCGGATAAGCTGCACGTCGATTTGATTCGTACTGTTGACGAGAACAAAAACTTAGGCAAGAGCTGGTTCACAAAGAATAGACTCAAACTGAATGAAAGTAAAACACAGAACTCAATTTATCAAACTTTATCAAAAAGGACAAAATGTATCTTTTCTTGGTATAATCATCGACGATCAGTTGAACTGATCCAGCCAATTAGGTTATGTACTCCGTAAGCTATTTTGAGTTTTATCTGTTCTAAGGTAACTACCAATCTAAACGTATTGAAACTATCTTACTTCTCTTCATTTCGTTGAATAATATCTTATGGTATTTTACTTTGAGGCAACTCAAGTAATGCAATAATGGTATATCGATATCAAAAAAGTCACTGAACCAAAATTTTTATAATATTCTTGATAAATCAGTGAATACCTTGGAATTCAAACAAATTGAAAACAGTTATCAAGGAATTTCTCTTCGAGAAATGTTTCTACAATGGAATATTCAAACCAGGCAAGTCATGAAAATATCCATAATATATTATGTTTTAGCATCAAATGTTTATTTTGGTCAGCCAATGATTATTTTCAAATAATAATTGCATTTGTTCTATTCTTGAAGAAACTTACATTTTTTTTCTTGTTTTTTTGCCTTAACTAGTTTTTTACCTTTTTGGTTATGTTGAAAAGTAAGAAATTATGAAATGTCAATGAAGGGTAAACACTTTTGAATGAAAACTGATTGATAAAATTAATCTAAAACACCACTTTTTCCTCACAAGCAGTCTTTCATTATCTCGATTATACTCATTACTTGAGTAATAATATTTCAATATCATTCTGAATCTCTGTTAATTCTCGTTTTCCAAAAGAACACTTTCCAGGTACCTTTTTCAATGATTCCAAAAGACATGAAAGAAATTATTACATTGAGTTTCCAGCGACTAGGGGAGTGAATGTATCGCGACTGTTCCCAACGTCTCAGGAGCGGAGAGTTCATTTTGTATACTTTTTGTCGTTTGTTGTGTTGTGTAAATGTCATCCGAAGTATGTGCATCATAATCTTATACATTTATGGTTGCCCGCTGTGATACGATTAATATCCTTCGAGTGTATTTGAAAAAGGCACTTCGTGCGATACATTCTTAATGCCACAGGAGGGGTAATGATTGGCAAATTGCTCCAGTTAGCAGAGCCACAATCAAATAAGCGAGGAACCAACATTTGGAATCTCAGCTGAATAAGTAGATAATTTACTTATCGATATGAAATCATATGGCATTGAAAAAATATAGAGAATATGTATATTATTCGTGATTCTACATTGAATTTTAAATGAAATGATTATAAATACATCAGGATTATTTCAACAAAATTCAGACAGCTGAGAAATCTGTTTACTATCACGGTGAATGTATATCTTGCTGCAATATTTGAAATATTCTTCAATATATATTTTGCTGACTTAACTTCAACCTCCTGTTACAATTAGTACTAAGTAAATGAGTTACACGCTTAATAATATAATTAACGGTTACTACAGTTATTCTTCAGAGATGTCTACAACTAAACGAAATATCTGTGCTAATCCACCATAATTAATACTTTAATAGAAACAACTAGAATTTATTCAAGATCGTTCGCCATTTTCTCTAGTATTTTCTGTGATCGCGTAACAACTGTTGTTCAAAAGTTCTTGACAATGTTTCTCGCTGAATGTTGGGGGTGTGCTTTCATTATTTAAAAATTTTAACGTTTTGACATCGACTTTCTTCACTACGTTTCGATTGTTAGTATCCACAATCAACTTTTGGTGATGGTTCCTGACGCCAATTGAAGACCTTTCTTTGTGAACCGCGTGATTTATACAGTTCACCGCTCTGCAACGAATTTCCCCACTTAGTTGATAGTTTCCACACATTTTGGATATTTATGATCTCCTCGTTTCAGATTTCGGCTACTTGGTGGTTTCTGCTTGATGGCTATTCTTATGCTCAGGAGATGCAACCTTCAACATCAATTTCATACCATGAAACCTACAAGTAGTTCTTGAAGTCATCGTTAGCGTTTGGGGGCTTGGTTTTTGTGAAGCTGTCTCAAATTGTGCACCAACGTTTCTGTCAAAGAAACACTTCAAAAATAATCTTGAAGGAAGTTATTCCCGGATTTTTGGCTGTTTGAAAGCCGTATGACATGCCCATTTCTTTCAACTGTATCTGCATATGCCTATTTTTCCTCCTAACCATCTTTTATGACAGCCACTTGTGATATTTCGTGACTTATTCATCTTGAATACTTATCGTGATATATAAAATAATCATAGGGTGAACCTAGACCTCGACCTCTGCAAATTTTCATTTCAAACATTTTTTACAATTAATTCAATGTGTTCAGCACTTGAATTGATATATTGTATAAGGGAGTCATTTTCCTTTCAGTTCTTGTCTCGGCATCTGATTTATGCATTTGCGAAAGAGTTCTTTTATTGTAAGGTTCTATTATACTCTCGAAAGAGGATCGACGGGATGCCCATGTTGAATGGAACAAATAATTCAGGATTTCCGCATACATTTATCATTGTTGTGAAATACTACTTCAATCACATTGACGGAAAATTTCAGTATCGATAGCTGATGATTTAATACAATTACGTCTAGAAGAAAAATACTGAAACACAATCATTTCGAGAGTTGAATTGTGGGTTACAAACATATTGGCGTTATGAATGGTATAGAATCCATCTGAATAGCAATTTGGAAAATATACTGTGGAGAAAGAGTAAAACATGGAAAAGAGAGATTTTGGCTTTCTAATTCTCCATACAAAAAAATTTTTCGGAATCGTTCAAAGAAAGAAAGAAAGCAATTAAATAAAGATGCAATAGAGAAATTTAAAAAAATGTTCAACTGGTTTTTAAACAGGAATAAATTCCAATAACAATACATATTAATATCATTAGCCAGCATGTTTAAAAAAAATTAAATAAAGAAAACATTAAGGAGAGTTAAGCAAAAAATTAGGTGAATACTTGTGTGCAGTAAGCTAGGAGAGTAATTGAAAAAAAACATATGTCAGGCGTAGAGCTAATAAGTAAAAACATAGTTCAGGTGTATTACAAGAAAACATAATTTGGCTGTATTACAGTAGTAGCAGTAAGCTCACATGGTAGAGTGACTTTCAACTTAGGCTCATGTATTTTGAGTAAATTGTAAAAGTTTCTTAACATGGTTCTTAACTTGACCAATAGGTTCATAATAAATGTCGAGATTTTTACAGAGTTGATTATAGAGTTTGCTCATTGCAACAACTGGTGACTTGAGTAATATGGTTGTTCTAGAATTTGGTAGATGAAAATTCTGTTCATTTCTAGAATTAATTCGGGGAACATGAAAGTTGAAGTTATAGTATGCTATAATATCCATCAAAACATACAGTATCAACCATAATAACTTCAAAAACATCAATCAAATAAAATATTATCAGTGATAGAACAGCAGCAACATCAGAGAAATGTTAAAATTCAGAAATTCAGAAGAAGAGATTTCAGAATGAAAGATTTCGAAATAACAGAAATACCAAATAATCAGTACCAGTTTTTTAAGTGACATATCCTTTCGCTACTAAAACTACTTTACTATATCTATATCTGAATTTTTCGTATTTCTAATAAATGTGAATTTCTGTGAATTTGCGTTATGATCCAAAAGCTTCATGATGTTACATATTTCTATCTTCCAATATAATAATTTTAAAAAGATATCAATCTTTTCAGAGAATATGTGTAGCATGTTACGAAGAAAATAATTCTATTTTATCGCGGTTTTAATTATTTTATGTGAAGTATATCAACTGATATGAAATGATATATCAAATACATATATTTTACTTACTGAGAAATCAAACGAACAATCGAATGTCGAATCAAATGTTTTGAAATCTGAATATTCAGTTTGGGCCGATATAGTCTTGATTCTACAGGCATAGATATTACCGTCGAGATTAACATTAGAAGAAGAAGAAGAATATTTTTATTGAAATATGTTACCCTATTATAAAATATTATATAAAACATATCACTAGCATTATAGAAATTGAGAATAATTAGAAAAAACTTAAAATATAGATATAGTTCAAAATTGAAAATAAAAAAATAAAAACTTCTAGTTTGGAAAATACCGACATATGCTATTAAAAATATATTTTGCAATATAGGTGCAGCTTCAATACAATTTTTAATAGGAGAAAACATTGAAAGAAAACCCTGAAAAAAAATTCAAGAGTGTTTTTTTTCTAAGGTGATTTCACTTTCTCGTTCAAGTTATTTTGAGTTTTGTGTTCAGTGTTATCAATATTTTAGATATATTTTGACACATATCGAGTTAAATTAAGAAAAGTATACTTTCCGATACATCAAGAATGAATAAAATAAATCAAGAAATACTGTTTCGAATCAGCATATCAGAATAAGTGTTATGAAATAATATACAGCTTGGCCAAGGTTTAAATTTATGAATTTGTTTGTATAACATTTTTGCTATTAATTGTTCAAAAATCGTGTTATATTAAAACAAGTCGACTATGAAGATCATTTCATTACATATGATTATTTCTTCAACGTTAAGAATTGAATCGTTCATATATCCTTGATGGTTTCAATGAAAAAAATTTTGTTTTCAATAAATATTTTCAATAATTTTTTTCTTTTCTGGAAAAACAGCCTATTATAGAAATGTAATAATATTTGAGTGAAAGTGGTCCTCAGTTTCTAAATTGGTTTGAATTCTATCTTTTTTCCAATCGAGTCATAGTAGGAGATTCTCATGACATGGTAAAATATTTTGTTTGACGTCATCTTTGTAGTTTCTATATAAAAATTAAAAAAATAAAAATGTTCCAATGTTATTGAATACGAGTGAAACAACTCATCAGCTTCATAGACTTCAAATTGAATATTCTGGAAATTGTCAAATTTCATAGAGAATCAACGAGTCAACTATCTTTCATCATCTTCAGCTGCGATTACCTTTATATCATGAACAAACGTTTCCATAAGTTATGTTTGGTGCTGCAAGGCATTAATAGTCATTGCCTTTGCCAATGACCGCCTTGAGGAGCCTCATTTTTTTTTATTCGAGGACACACATGGCGTCTTCATAAAGAAAGTTGTCGCAACCTCTTCTTCTAGACTTGTCTTTTTAGGACAGCTAAGTGGTTCATCACCACTGATGAGACCTGGTCGTTGTTGGATTACAACTCGTAAATCAATATAGTCGTCTAATCAAATTCAGTTCGAATTATGACTATATTTTTGTCTGCTATGATTTTTACATTGGAAGTTTTAGCACGCTCAAATGGTAAAATAAATTCTAGTAAATATATTATTCGAAAAATAGAACTGAACATATTAACTTGAATGTGACACCCTGTCTGGCTGCCTGCCTTTTCTATCGATCCCTTGTCATTATATCCAAAGAACAAAAGTGTAGAGTCATGCAATTCATAACGTCAATTATATCATTAATAATGATTGACTCTACAAATGGCATACCGGCATAAATTCTGGCAAATGTCTAGTTATCACTGCCATGTTAAATTGTGGGCGTATCAACCTATTGATCATGTTACTCCAAAATACCTCATGAGCTTCAGAATGTTATTATTCAACATTAAATCACTCTTTCGTTGAAACTGCCGCTGTGCTAAGGCTTCGTGTTTTTCCATATCAGTAAAAAACCCAAACTCATTAGTAATTTTATGATTCATTAAATAAAGCAGTAAAATTTACTCAAACGTTTCAAATCTACATATGAATATGGTTGACAATGTTTATGTTAAATGTCCGAGGTTAAGACTCACCTGAAAGTTAAGAAATTTGAAACTTAGAGAAAACAAATGAATAACGTCTTCAGAAAATAATTTTATTCGCAACACTTTTCTTAATTTTTCGCTATATGTTTCTCGCTATATGTTTTCAGACACCTGAAGTTCGAATCACTATTATCCACAAATCATACTTTATAGATAGAACTGAAAGAAACCTCTTTTGTAAAATAAATCTATTGAAAACACAGCGAAATATGTATCTATCGACACATATTTCGCTGACCAAGTTAGCATCAGTCTTAGTCATGTCCTGATGATGGTAAGTTGGTTAGCGAAAGGCTTGTGGAGAGACGGTGGTATTTTGATTCTGGTGTAGGAAAAGTGTCTTCTTCAATAGATTCCCCAAATCTAGTTACATATATAGCCAAGTATGTGAAGTCTTTTCCAAGTTACAATTTCTAGAGGTGAAAATATTTTTTCTAAAACTATTACTTTTTCATATAAACTCAATTGCGAACCTTATTGATGAAATTTCGTTTGGTTGTCAAGAAAAGTGCTTCAGTAGGTAATCTATTGAATAAATCACTATTTTCTACCATATGTGGAATCCAGACTAAATAATTATTCGATATATTCCGAAGAACTTTTGAAAATCACATCGACATCTTTAACTCTCTAAAATTTTTGAATGGAAATTCAGTCTGAATCTCAAAATTCACTGAAAAAAAACGAAGTCATCAGTAATTCGGCTAGACATAAATCAATAGGTGATGTTTGATGACATAAGGAACAGAAAAGTTCAACTCTATCTCTAATTATGAAACAATTCATGAAAAAAATTGTTGAAAATAATTTTGAAGTGTTATAATAATCTCTCCCAAAAAACAATGAAGAGTAGTTTCTAGCCTCAGACATGAAATCATTTTCTGTTCACTAGATAACAAATAATCCTAGTTTCAATATATTCTACATAATTATTCTATTAGCTTTTAAATGTTTCTTATGTACTGAACAATCACTTGACGAGGTGGTAAATAAAATTATTGATCTCTATTGAATTCGATTATGTGCATGCAAATATTTTACGTTTCCGTAAGTACGAACTGAGATGGCTTTTCAAGTATCTAGTGCCAAAAATAATTTTAATTTTTTTCTATACCATTTACTAGAATTATTAGTGGAATTGAAAAGTGCTTTTATTATTAGTCTCAATAAAATTTATAATGTTCTATTCAAATTTTTATTCGCGATTTTTTTCTAAATTCCAATCGTACCCTAGAGATATATGTCTAGTAGAAAGAATGATGAATCGCAGCGATTTTTACAGAATTCATTCATTCATTCAGTAGCATTGGAAAGTGGTAATCGTTTTCAGCTATCCAAGAGATTCTGTCAAACTCGAATGAGAATGAGTTTGATAAAAATTAGTTTCTTTGGTACCAAATCCTAAAACATTTTATTGTACGTTTTGAAAACGAATGTGACACCTTCAGGTGACAGATTATCAATCAATTCTAGAAATATTGCAACAAATCTCAGTTTACTCCCACTGATTACTTCGGACATAAGATATAAAACAAAATATTCTGAAATGTTTAGGTCTTATTTGATATTAACTTATTTATAGAATGACGAAATTTACTCTTGCATTGTGTTCACAAATAACATATATTCACTAGTTGTATCTTCAAACAAAAAATCATCCAGTCCATCATTTCCATTCAAATGCATCTCAAGCTCGCTTAAGAAACTAATTGAATTTTTCTCAAAGGCCATTAACTTCACTCGCTCATCTCCGATGCAAATTCCTCTAATTAAAAATCACATTTGAATTTGAGAACCATTAGCGTGGCGATGAAAAAAACAGTAAATACCGATACACCGACAAGGGAATAGATAAATTCCTTTTTCACACTGTTTCCTATCTACAAGCTTCGGCTGTCGCTTTCGTTTCCCTTTGTTTCGACCACTTTGATGAATTGGCGGAAATATAGTTGGAGATACCTATCTGAGTTTATTGTGATCGATGACCACGATTCTTCTCAGAAGCTAGCAATATCTTCGAATTACTGACAGATGAAAGGATTCTCTTAGTATGAAAGATAGGGAAAAATTCGTTAAAAAAACACGAAACGCCAACTCAAGTTTTTTCTTTATTTTGCCCTAGATTTGATTTAGTTTCAGATTAAAGGTGACCACGATGCTTCTATTATTTATCAGAAAACGTTCATATAACGGGTCTTTCAACAAGGACTTCCCAACTTAGACAATTGATAACGGCCATCTTGTTGAAGCTGTATATGTCAAATTAGTTGTCATTTATTCAGTACGTTTTGCCAAATCACCATGGATCGATATATCATTCGACAAAACGTACAAATAATAACATTGTTCCATCACAATGGGTATTCTGTTTGGACAACGTACCGCGCGCTTAGCCCTCGCCTACCGCGAGGACAATTCACAATGCGGTGAATAAATTGAGCCTACTGGTTCAGTGAACGATCGACCAATACTCGTACGTTTACGAAACGGAAGATTTGCCGAAAACATTGCCGCTGTATGTGAGAATGTGCAGAAGAATCCGAAGCAATCGATTTCGCGTCGCTCACAAGAACGGGGCCTTTCGTAGACCATACCTTGGCGAGTTGTGCATCGTGACTTGGGCTTGCACCTCTACAAAATTCAATTGACCCAGGAACTGAAAGTAACCGACCATAGACAACGACTGAATAGCCTCTGGAGCAGTTGAAAACTGTTCCTAAAGTTTATTGAAAAATCATCTTCAGCGACAAAGTCACTATTTGGTGTGGATTTCGGACTGATGGCGACATCGATCCATATTTCTTTGATAACAACGTTGGCCAGGATATCGTTGTCAACGGCGAAACCTATAGGTCGGTGATTACCAACTTTTGGTCTGAATTGGACATCACTGGACACCAACGACATGTGATTTCAACAGGACGATGCTGCGTGCCATACAGCTCATGCTACATTGGATATTCTTTACGAGCGATTTGAGGGCATGGTCATCTGACGTGTAGGTGATGTGAATTAGCCACCGTGATCGTGCGATTTGACCCCGTTAGACTTTTTCTGGTGGGGTTTTCTCATAACCGATGCAATTGGTCACATTCAGCTTGATTTATGCGCCAGAGTCATAGGAAACTGAACATTTGAACGATTTTTTATTCCACACATAAATCAATATGTCTTTGAAACGAATGAAAAATGTCGATGATATCCCACACACATTTTGTTTTACGAAGAATAAAAACATCAATCAGTACATGTTTCGAACATATATAGGTTCATCATCAGCTAATATTTAAAATTTTTCAATAAAAGAAGAACTACGTAATAATAGTTAATGCAATGCAGTATAAAATACTTACACGGAGAAGAAAATATTTTATTTCATAACGTGTTCTATGTTTGTGGATCTCTAGTCATTGTTCCATGTCATCTCGATTTTATCTCTTGATATCATTTTGACAGTTGATTCCCCTTTCTCATTCAATTCATTTCGGATATTTTCTTTTATAAGTCGTTTTCATGTACCGGTTGACGATTTTTATGTTAATGAGTGGGTATAAAGGCTTCAAGGCCCCATATAAAAATATATTTTTTCATTATTGATATGTCATTATGACTATTTGTTTTATTGGCAATATGAATTAGTTCTTTTCCCAACCTGGGTGCTCAGGTTGGTGATGGTGAAAATAGAGGGATGAGTTTCTTTTTCAGATAGCTGGATGAAAGGTAAGACTGGAACATCTGGCGTAGAATAAATCCAAAACAAATACTTTTCCCAACCACCAGAAATGCAATACCCTTCTTGATGCGCGTTTCACCAAACAAGTTGACATCTGCAGGAGATCCTGCATTTCTGGTAATTGAGAAAAGTGCTTGTTTTGGAGATAACTGAATGTTATTTCAAAAAAACTAATCAATACAGTTTATTCTATGATTTTCACTATAAGGGTTCTTCAAGCATCTAAAGTGAAGTTTTATTTTTTTACCCATTTTTTAAATGGGTACTACGAAAAAAAAAAATTTGCTAAAACGATAAATAGACAGCATCCTGTATACGATGGTTCATTTTGAGAGCCTGTAATATTACAAATCACACAACTGTCGTGCTAACCACGGGCAATTTTTTTGAGAAGTAAATTAATTTTTAAAATTTTTGGGGCAAAGTCATTTTTATTTTTTGTTATCACTAAAAATTACTCAAAATTATACAGTATTCTAACAAAACTTAATATTCAATAATATCAAACCACAAAACAACAAAATAAAGACATATCTGAACAAACTCGTTGATTTCCTGGAGATTTTCTTGTCCAAAACAAGTGTTTTAAGCTGAATCTCCAGAAAATCAATGAGTTCCGAAATACCTATTTCATCTTGATGTTTTGTGATTTGATAGTACTGAATATTAAGTTCTTACAATACTGTATAATTTTGAGTAATTTTCGGTGTTAACAAAATATGAAGATAGCTTTGCACCAAAAACTTTGAAAATCAATTTACTTTTTAAAACAATTGACAGTGGTTAACACCATAGTTGTGTAATTTGTAATATTACAGGCTTTTAAAATGAATCGTCGTGAACAAAATGCTGTCTGTTTATCGTTTTAGCAATTTTTTTTTCGTCGTAGTCCCCATTTAAAAAAAATGGGTAAAAAATAAATCTTCACTTAGAGGGCCATGACTTCAATTCTAGATGTATTTTTCAATGCTGAACAACTTTTCTAAATAACATTTGAAGGTTCCTCGAATATTACTTGTGTTGTACTGTATTTTGTTGGTGCATATTTAGTTTTGAGGGATGCACAAACTTTTATTTCATTTCTTTGGGGATGACACTGTATATTTATTTTCATTGTCAAAATTATGTTATTTTATCGAATTAACAAATGAATAATAAAAATAAAACATGATGTATTTTTTTCGAATACAAAACAGCAATGATTTTATCCAAAAAAGAATTTCAATCTGGCAACAATAAATTCATGAATAATAATTTTGTTCATATGCAATGATTATTTCAAAAGATTTATCAGATTCCAAAAAAAAATTAATTATCTTATACATAATATATTTGTATATAACACTTTTTAAGTAATAAGAATGAAATTCAAGGTAGTTTTTATAATTCAGAAAACAAATCGATTGAAATATTTTTAAAAAATTGTTCAATTGTCTTCAGAAATTCATAACACGAATAATGAAATTATTGGAGAGATTGTCCTTTATACATATACGACATTCACATCTATCCAAACCTGAGATGCATGTGCAGGAAATATTTGACCCAATTGTGATAAATATCCTTCAATCGATTCTGAAGTAAACCGATATGATTATATTTCAAAGAAACAAAAACAAACTAACGTCTCTGCAATTTCCTGTAAACTATCTGAAAATATGAACTCTTTCATGTTCAACGCCAACTCGACACCTCTGTGTCTGCATAATTTGAGTACTTTATCTGTTTACACCCACATGTCTAATGTTTATTATTACAATCAATATATGTATGGCAAGGACGGCGACTATTTTTTATGACAACTCTCAATGTAAACTTTCTAGTTCCATATTTATTTCAGACCAATACTCTTGACAATACCATTCAGTCTGTCGTGATCACAGACTAAACTATTTCACATACAAATTATATAATAATATATTTATAAAAAATGAGAAATAAGACTTTCAAAATAAATTGATTATTTCAAAGCAAAGTTGTTTTATTGTTGTTATGATGAATGCAACAATAAAACATTTCCATTTGCATTTGTAGTATCCTATAACAATAAAACGTGCATTTGGCCAGAACACTGTGCGGTACGCAACTTCAGGATATATTGTCTAGCTATTAACGTAATGAGATCAAGAATAATCCGTGTCATCGCCCTTGATGCATATTCTGGTCTTGAAATCATACCTCTTTTGAATGTTATTTCAAGAGTACTGACGTAATTCCGTTAGTATTCCCAGGATAACTTTATGTTTTCGTTTATTAGGCTATGTTTAACTTGTTCTCTTCCACCGCTCTCTTCTATCAGTCAGATCTCATTTCTGCGCATAAATTCGTTTTTCACCGTCTACCAAGTGAATATTTACCGAAATAATATTTATGGCGGTTATTCTTTCTATTACGGTATACTCGTATTTATCACATTTTGTTCGAATGATTGTTTATAAAATAGGATACAAAAATTCACAATGAAAGTATTCTCTCTTGAAAAATTGGCTACTTCTCATACCAAATAAACAACAACAAATATTGAATCTCACAAACCAACTCTACGTTCTTCCAACAGATATATTTTCCTTTCTCATACAGTTACTTGTTGTGAAAAAATATATGTTTAATATTTAATAATATAGAATGAGTAAAAATATTTCAACTTGACATAATTTTCCACTTGAATGCAGATGGAAAATTAGGACTATTTTCATAGTATTGAAAACAAGTTGATAGAAAAAGTTTTTCTTCAAGATATTTTTTGGCCATATGTAAAATTACAATTGCATGACGTAATTTTGTTTTTTCCATTTTGTTAATTGCACTAATGCTCTAATGCACTAATAAAAACTGTGCTTCTGAAACTGCAAATCTTCTGCGATTTAAACCGAGTGTTCGACTGAGTAAACTACGGGAAACTATAAGAATTGTTAGAATTCTATGGTTTGAGAGGTCTCCCACCAAAATGGATTGAATCATTTCTGGTGGACAGGTAACAATATGTATCTATACGATTGAACTCTAATAATACAAAATATAATAGAAAATCTGAATGTCTGGATGTTGATATGGCTGTCCCACAAGGTTCCTTCTTGGTACTCGTTTTGTTTATTTTGTACATTAATCAGATTGATTCCATTTTAAAAAGTTGTTTCAATTCGGAAAAAACAGAGGTAGTGCGTTTCCACAATCGTCAGAGGCCAATAAAAAATCTTGATTTTAGGATAAATCAGGCAATTTTGACAAACACTCAAGAATCTGTCAGATTTCTTGGGGTATATCTAGATTCATTTTTGAGTTGGAAAACCTACTGTAATAAACTAATGGGCAAATTGAATTCCCTGAATTTACTTCTTTTAAATCTTCGAAATGTTCTCAATGAGGCACAGCTACTGGCAATTTACTACACCCAAATTGATTCAAGGCTTAGGTATGTCTCTGAGGAAATTCCACCTAAGCATCAGATGTTTTCATTTGTCATAAACATATATTAGGCTTATTTCATCTAGGGACTCATGTAAACCTATTTTCAAAATGTACGGAATTTTACCTCTTCCGTGTATATACATTTTTTATAAAGCTGTTTATATTTTTGAAAATAGATCGTTGTTCAAATTGAATGAAGATATTCTTGGATATAATACAAGAAATAAACACTCCATCTATATTCCATTTGCGAAAGTGAATACTGCATATTTTGCTCCGCAGTACATGTGGCCACGAATTTTTAACAAACGTCCAGATATCGTTAAGCAGCATAAAAATGTGAGACATTTCAAAAAAGATTCGAATGATTTTTTATTGGAGAAATGTTTTTATTCGCTTTCCGAATGTTTAATTGAAAATTAATGTATGTAACTACCCCAGGCCCTATCCCCCGAAGCCCCGATACAATCGGGAGGGCGCGCCAGTATTATCAACCAATGACCACTGCCCACACCGTGGGATAAGTGGTCATTGGGTCCGAGAATCATGTGCCCTGAGCAAGAGCATTGAGCCAAGAATGACAGCCTTCTGCAACTGTGCGGCTAAGATTTCTGCCTCAGTGCGGCAAGCCGGTATAATTTTAAGATTCGTGAGTGGAGTATTATTGTTATAATTATGTATACTTAAGTGGTGACTTCCAGGCCAAAATATGAAAGGATTGTCGCGAAATTTGAATATTTTAGTTCGCTGAAAATTTCTTAAAAAAAACCTGACAATATTTTAAAGCAGTGAAGAAGTTCAAATAAACGTGTGTCTGGGTATTGTTGAATATGGATTAACTGGTATTAGAGATGCTTCTTTCAGAAATGACATTAAGAGAGTGTGTAAGAAGATAATTTGGTAAAAAAAATACTCTTGTAAACCTCATAAATGTTCTTACAAAACGAGATTTTGACTATTGTTTGGGAAGAGTTCTATCAACTTTTGAAATTGTATTATATTATTTCATCCGTGTTTATGAGTCTACTTTTAACTGTAGTATCTCAGTGAATACTCATTTATATCAATCGAAATGAGCGTCATTTGAATCAGTGTAATTTCGCCACCGTAACATAAGTCGATTGATTCCGTCAGCGTGAAAATTGATTGCTCGGTATTAGATGAAGTCCACAAAGGCCGTGTTTGCCTGATCCTGATTCGCGAAGGTTCTACCAGTGAGAAAGTTATCGAAGTGCTTGAAAAGATGATAGTCGGTTAGCGAGAGGTCTGGGAATTATTATGGGTGGGGCAGAACTTCGACGCTCAATTAGTTTGATGTTCGGACGATGAATTGTAAAACGTGCGGACGGGTGTTGTCGTTCAGCAGGATTGTGACCGTTTGTGATGAGTTAGTCTTCACCACGGTCTTCAAATCCTCGTCCTGCATTACTGTAGATCGATCACTGCGGATCTCACCTTCGAGGCTGAAATCTCCAGAACACAATTTCGCAAACCAACGTCGAACAGTGCGTTAATTAACACTTATCATTGCCAAATGCCTGGTTAATTTTTCGGGCTGTTTCGGCAACACTTCGCTTCAATTTGAATTCGTTGAAAAAAATTGATCGAAAAACGCTCAACGACATTATATATTAATGAGCTGAAAAAGACAAAAAAAATTAAAACTGGGAAAAAATTAACTGCATAGTAGAATACAGCTGCCGGACTGAGTTATTGCCCATTAGCCGATGGCCGATGAGCAGCTCATCCTTGAAGATGTACAGTAGATGTGTAGAAATCTGTTATCTTTACGCAAATATGATTTCTTCCACCAGCCATGACTCAGTCCGGTAGCTGTGCATATTTATTGAGATTATGGAGCCACAAAAGCTCTTGAAAACCCACATACCTATAGTCTAAGAGCCGGTGGTAGATCGACTTTCACCCATCAGATGTCTTGATGAGACATATTTTTTATCAAATATAAATTATTATCTAACATGCCTATGATAACTTACCTTTCGAAAACTGTTCATAGCTATTTTCAGTTTATATTTTAATCAATATTTGATTCTTTTTTAATCACACGGACCTAGGGCGCTCTACTTTCTCTCTCGCTATTTTTTGGAATTGATCGATTTGTTAGGGTGCATATCTACAATAAACTAAATATAAAAATAAGATAGTGAGAATCTATGAAAATGTTCTTACTACATGTAATATTGTAATTTATTTATGGCGCGATTTTCTTAAATACTTATTATCATTATGTGTCCCCCCTTTCATTTCTTGAACGGGTCAACTCAAAAAATTGAAATTTGGGGTAGTGAAATTAATGCAAGAATACTTTGTTTTGAAGTGAAATTGACAGATGAACCATCTAAGATGGCGATTAGGCGCCATCTGAGAAAAAAAAATTAAATAGAAAGGGGGGTCTTGTTATACATCATTTTGAAGATCCTGACGAATACTTCACAACCCTAGAATATGAAGTTGATACAAAATGGCAGAACATTTAATAATTTCCTGAAGACGAATACATTAATATCGATATTTCTGGAAATATTCCTTTTTATCTGCCATATGGCAATTTCAACAATTCGATAAGGTATATTCAGTTATTTTTTGTTCATAAAAACGACAAAAAATGTCAGTACAACAGAAAAAATTAACGTTTGGGCAGGAATATTGAGAAACAATATTGTCGGATCTCTATTTATTGATAAAAATTTAACAGGGAACTGTATTTGAATATGCTGGAAACTACTGTTGACTACTGTACTGAAATCGTCGAAGCGAATCCTAATGAATTCGATATGAATATTGTATTTCAACAAGATGGAGCACCACCACATTAGTCCAGACAAGTAACAAACTATTGAGATACTACTTTTCCCGGTCGTTGGACTGGCTGTCGATGTCCTACAGAATGGCCAGCCCGCTAGCCAGGTTTGACACCTTTGGACTTTTTTATGGGGCTATTTGAAGCAAAAGTGTACGAAACTGAACCTGCTCCAATATTGGATACACGACAGAGATATTATTGTAGAGATATTAACGTAACTGTGTTTGAAAATATTCGTCGTAAAATATCGGATAGGCTGTTCATAGGTCAAGAAGTTCAAGGCAACTATTTCGAGCATCTTTTGAACTGACCTCAAGCTTATTATCTCATATTATATAGTTAAATGTCAATGTATTCAGGCAATTATTAAAAGTTTCGCCATTTTGTAGTTGTTGAAAATATTGACATTATATTCTAGGGTTGTAAAGTATTCGTCAGGAGCTTGAAAAGATCCCCCTTTCCATTTAATTTTTTTCCCAGATGGCGTCCAGTCGCCATCTTGAAACTTTCATCTGTCAATTTCACTTCAAAATAAAGTATTCATGCATTGATTCCATTATTCCAAGTTTCAATTTTTTGAGTTGACTCGTTCGAAAAATAAAAGGGGGGGACATTGAAGATATTCTGGAGGTTGTGAAATTGTATTGGAAGTATCGATAACGTTATTTTGGACTTATTGTTTTTCAGACAGAAAAAAAAAAATTAATAGAATTTTACTGAAAACATTGAATAATAATATTTTCAAGACAGTAGTTTGAAAGCGATAACTTATCGGAACAAAACACCACGTCAAGAAGTATTCTAAGTATTTATTTTTAATTTATTTCAGATAATGTACAAAAAATGTTTGTATTTAGTGTATGAAATTCGTATTTTCAAGACACATTCGAGAGACTTTTTGGCCTCGACCTGTGATCTCTCGTGTTATTAAAAAATAACACTCAACTTCCATATTTGTATTGTTTTGAATATTTCTCAGTTTCTGCATGCGTCGTTTGGATAAAAGAAAACAGCATTCACAACCCATTTCTATTTTTTCCAGCCTGCCGCAGTCGAGGAGCTTAGAAGATGGACATCGAACGAGGCTTTGGGTGACATAACCGTCACTCCAGATTGCGCCAATCGCATTGGCCCGAATGTCACCATGACGGACGGCGATGCCACGGACGGCACGATAGCGTCGGATGACGAAGGCATCGACCATAAACTACCCTCTCCCGAAGAACAACTCCAAGTCGTGGCGCTCAAGTGAGTTTTTCATAATTGAGAACTATTTTAACTCATTGAAGTTTTTGTGACACGCGAGAAACTGTCTAAGCATTACTTATAAACTAATCTGTTACTTTATGAAAATTGATACGAGTAAGTATCCATGATGATAATTTTATAATTTTTACAGTGAAATTTTTTCAAGACGCGTTTTCCTACACGGTATATTCGTCATTTGAACTGGTGCATCAAACCATTCTACAATGTGTTTTATATGGTAATTGCAAAATCTAATTAGATGAATGATAGGTAAAAAAGGTATATTACCTAGAGAGCATGGCATACCTAGTTCAAGTAAACGATATAGTGCAACCTACCGTCAAACAACTCCCCTTCAAAGGAAGCTAACTAATTTCGTTATTCAATAATCATTTCTGATTATATAAGAATCACAATGAAGAGTTTTGTCACAGGAACTCACGTTATGGCCGGAAGTATTCAATGTCTTCCTTAAGATTTCAGTTGTAGGAATCTCATTGCTTTTGTAACAGTGGTATATTGTTTTTTCAATGATTTTATTAGATGAACATCTAAAGGTTTTGGTAATCCTGTTCATAAGGTTTATTTTCGACTATTTTACTTACAGTTGAGAAAGGAATTTTGGTCAAATCTGATGTTGCTTGTAATAGTTTGTTTCCCTCGAAACCAAACTTGAGATATAGATTCTTATATAATAACTAGAATGTAACTTTATCCAAAATCTGTGGTTATATGTGTTATGCGTTCATGAGAGAGATTAATTATTTGTAAAATTTTTTAGTTTCCCAATGTTCCAAAATATTCTCCATTATGCAATGCTTCTCAATGAAACTGTCAAAACGTATTTTTGAGTAATGTCAATAACTTGTGTTCCCAAAAGGCATCAAAGAGAAACATAGTTCATCAATTTAATGTGCTTCAAAAGAAAAAGTTCAAATATTACTTGTGCATCATATATTTTTTTAAATCACAGTTGATACAGTAGTATCAAATGAATCTTCCTTTAACAGCGATTGTATACATTTTGTAGTTCCTCAGGTGACCTTAATGTGGCCAATCAAGCAAACCAGTTGGCTACAGGCCTTTTTGGAAAATCAAAACGTCTAACAATCTGCAGTTATTTCAGATTTCATATTGAATGTAGCCCTCTACTATACAAACGCTGAACTAATTTAATTGTTACAGATTCCCAGCAGAGATCGTCGCTGTAGATATATCGGGAAGAAATTTCGATCGGATGTCAATACAGCGGCGCTCGCTCATGCAAGGAGAGGTAGTGAACCGAACGACAGATGGCGACACACGTAGAAGGACAAGAAGCAGGAAGCCGCGTAACAGGAGGAGAAATACGCTCGCGGGTACAGATCAAAAAGAAATTCGCGACGCTTTAACCGCAGGGTAAGTGATAAGTTTGTTTGTTTTCAATTACACGTACTAATTAGTCTGATTGAGTGTTGGCTATGGAAATATTTCTAAAAAACTATTGAAAAACGAAATTATTTGTGAAAATAACAGAGCATGTTTGTTTGGCTTCTGAGAAATTAAAATTTGTAAATATTTCCGGTCATATTGGCATTTTGTACACTCACATAACATGAACACTTGCATCCAGCAAACACTAATAGCAGTTCCTCAACAGGGAGGAGCCTTCCTCACCGACATATAACCCTGAGACTGAATCTACAACTACTGGTGCTGTAAGTAGGAGCAAAAGCAGTGATATCTTGCGCTCAGCAAGCAAGAGAGAATCGCCAGAAATCAAAAAGTCTCATTTCAACACACTCAAACAATGGGGCAAAAGCAGATATGACAAGTTGATGAACAAAAGCTCTGAATCCAAGGCGGAAGCAAGAATCAAAGAAGATATCGACGACTTCAACGTACACGAAACAGTGACAATGAAGAGGAAACGAGATATGGATAAAGAGAGGAAAACGCACGAACGTAACGCGTCCGTATCGTCTTCTGAAAAATCAAGCATTCACATGCAAACTCCTAACCCTCTCTCGTCTGTTATGAACATGGCGGTCAAGTTGCGAGACAGCTCAGTGCAGAGGCGTCTCAGAAGAACTGGTGGAAATAAAGACGAACCGCATTCATCCAGCGGTAACTGGAGCGCCAGCTCCGAGAGCGGAAGAGCCTCCATAGGCTCGGAAATCACCACAACCACTCAACCGAAGTCGACAACCTCCGCAGCAACTTCGAGCAACTCGCTAAACCACCAATCAAGCTCGGTCAACAGTAGGAGAAGATTCAATAACACGTCCACATCCAGCAGCGTTACTAGCGAAGGAACTCTGACTCCTGATATAATTCACGACTTACACGAAGATGGCGAGACGAGTTCGGTATATTCTTGTGATACGGAGGGATATTACACATCTTTCCACTTGGACAGTGGTTTGAAAACTCTCAAGGAGGAAGACACTCCGCCTACACCATTACATTCCACGTCTGCTTTCTCAAACTCAGGGTCTACTGTGATGTCGGCTGAAAATGAATACGAGCTGTTCGGCAAAGGGTCAACTTCAACTACAACAAGCTCGGCCGGTACTGTTTGCACCACTTTGCGTGCCTCGGACAGCAACAAATCACTAGTAATCGGTCCCGTAGTTCCAGAAAGAAAAAGTTCCTTAACCAAATCGTCCAACAGATCACCGGAAAGTTCACTAGAAAGAGACTTCAGCGATAAAACCGGCACTGTGAAGCGCAGTCCTGCGACCAATATGAAGCCAGTGGTTGTAGCTCTCGTACACAAGCAGTCCAACGACGGAGACGTTTCGCCAGACAGTGGACACAACACCTCTAGTTCCCCCATAGAGTCGATAAGTAGTCCCAATGGCGTTCGAACCAGTTCCGACTTTGATTTTTCTGAATCTTCTGACATGGAAGGCCCAGAAAGAATTGAAAGGATTCGAATAAAAACCACGATAAACTCCAGCAGAATACCATCGATGTGCGTTATCACACCTTCTCACAGCGACGACGAAAGTGAGAACAGCAGCAACTCCTCGCACAAAAACTATCAGAAACAAATGGAGGAGAAGAACAACTTCAATCAAAGAAATGGCGAACAAAACGAGAATGAGAAAGATATCAAAAAGAAATGTGATGAGTCTGGTGATATACATCGCATCATAAGCACAACGGTAAATGGTTCCAATAAGTTTTCCTTGATTACGGTGGATCCTCAGTCTGGGTACGCTACCCTCGAGAGGATAGATCAACCCGACGGAGGAAGCAAAACGAAAAGTGCTTTGGACAATGCTATTTCCAGTTCCAACAACATCCGAGCACCCAGTCCAAGCGGTGGCACTGTGACCGTCAAGGAAGAACCTAATTTGAGTAAATCCCCTTCGCAGCCTATCATTAAAGCTTCTCTTCTCCCTATGAACATGTTCGGGCGACTCAAAACGAATATCGTGAATTTTGCTCACAAACGCGATCGAAGTAAGTCCCCAGGCTTGTACAAGGATCAAAGGAAAATTGATGACATTCTCTTTGACGCGGGAGAGTATGTTACTATCGCTGATGTGAGAAACAATAACGAGAAGATAGCTTTGTCTTCGGAAGAGTCAAACTATGCCAACGACATTGTTAACAAAAATTTGACAAACGTGTTGTCTGGTAAGATACGGGACACAGAATACGTGAGTCTTGATGAACTTCCCTGTAACGAAAACAACAACATCACCTACACAAACCTGGACTCTGTAGAAAGCAAGAAGCAAGGCGCCAGGGTAATGCTAGACGCTGAAGGTAAAGTTGTTTACAGTTCGGATAGTTTGAGGAGAAGAAAAGGCGCGCATACCACGTTCGCACCTGGAAAGAACGTAAAATCGACGACCAGTCCCAGTCATAGCCCGCTGCCAAATCAGAGGACTATAAAGTCGGTGAGGCCAGTTTCCAATACCCAGAGTCAGATGGTAGCAGCAGTACCCACTGTCGAATTCAATCGTCCGGTTTCTCCAAAATTAGAGACTATTCCGATGCCTCTGATTACACCATCGAAACCAAATTCTCCTAGGATTTTCTCCCGGGGAGCCAACTATTTTACACGAGAAGCTGGATCCGATTCGCCTGCTCACGAAAAAGGTAAGGACCAAAACCCCAACACCTTCACCCATCGCCCACATACCAAATACCCAAACACAGCTAATAAAAAAGTCAAGGACCGAAAAATCAAACGCAGCGACAGCTACCGCATCGCGAACTCGCCAATCACATTGGCTCTTCTGAATAAAAGAATCCAAAAGCTTGCTATTGAAGATCGCATCGAAAAAGAGATCGCGAACGAGCTTTGGCGCGAAAGGATAAATTACCCTCCCACCGTCTCTCCCGTTGTTTCGCCTAAGCTCTGTGAACGGCAGTGTCACGTATACAGTCAGGCGCACGCGCAAAAAATGTTGCTCGCTTCCCCCACCCGCGTCATCATTCCTAGAGATAGTACGGAAAATAGAGTTAGGGTGCTATCCGCGTCGGTTACAGATACGGAAATTTGGTAATGCTGGGGGAAGTTTTCAGTGGCGTAGGACACTGTCCAAGGGATAGGGCGGTATAGTTCCATTGGTTGGTGCTTTTGGCAGAATTTAATTGTTTTATACGTCTAAAAAAAAGATGATCACAAGACGTCATTGGTTTTGATATATTTAGAAAAAATAATAATTATATTATCATTTGTATAAGAATAGGCCAACAATAAATCGCCAGGCTCTATTGAATATAGTTCAGTGAATTAATTATGTTGAATCTTTCACAGTATCTTGTTTATCCTCATTTTTAAGCAGATTGTCTAATTGTGATTAACAAATTATTTCAACGGAGAAATCACCATCTTCCCCACCAATATTTAATCGTCTTCAAGCATCGTCGAACGATTTATCAGAAAACTAGTTTCTACTACTAATAGCATGAATTATGTTCAATGTTGTCAGCTGAACACTATCTTCTAGCCGCTATGTACCTGAGTGATAACATCTGTAAATATAATTTATCTAAACAAACGAGATATTTATTAGATTACCGAGCAAAAATTCATGTGGAACATCGAATATCTATTCGGTGTTTTGACTATGACAAGCTAATAAGTTTGTTCTGGTTCTAACATCCGAAACTGTTTGGAAACTGCGCAAGACATGATGCTTGCAAACACAAAATCTCAAGAAATAGTCTCGGACACTTGTTTAAACCAGAACGCATTTTGAGGAGACCGCTGTTCCCCCTATCGTATACATGTAGAGATAAAGACAAGAAAATACTATTGATCATGACAATTTTGTTATGTAGCGTATTCTTATAGTCAGTTCAAATGCTATCACATCAATTATCCAAATCAAATAAATGAAAAAACATCCTAGCAAATATCCCAAACAGTTCACGCTCGAGAGCAAGAACGATTCGGGACGGTTCAAAACAGTTTAGGATCATTTCGCAGTCGAAACCAGAACAGAGGATTCATCAGTC
>WOGN01000581.1:0-23633 GCA_015342105.1 Leptinotarsa texana
TTTACAAAAGTTTCATCATCAACCTTCATTAAACTCTTCCTTTTTTAGTTTTGTAGTTTGTCAGTTGACAAATTTAAATATCTAGAACTTAAGCCCTAAATTCATGAATATACACCATAATATGAAAAAAAATAGTAATATTCACAATGTTTTTTCATTTAATCTTGTTTGGTTTGATATTGCACAATTTATGGGAAAAATTCTGCATCCAATGAAAAAAATAATTTTCCATTAAGAAAAATGTGATAGGTACATACATTTATTTCGTAAAAAAATATTTGTTTGGACACGCTATAATGTATAAAATTGAAACAAGATATCTTTCGTACATTCTTATCTGTCGTCAAATGGATTTCGCTTTGAAAAAAGCCTTTCATCGAGTTTATGGCATAGAAATAGGAAGAACCATTTTTTGAAAAAATGCTTTTTTAAGAAAAATTATTGAGCCTAGGCATAGGGAATACTTGATAAAATTTGTAGAGGTTTCGTTGGCGTTCCTTATGGATCAATAATATACAGGGTGTTCCATTTAAAATAAGGAAGATTCTGCAAATTTTATTTACAATATGTGGCAAGCGGTTTTTCATACTCTGTATATCACAGGTCGACTTCAGATATATCGTTTAAGAGAGTTACCACTGTAGAATATTTGACCAAAAATAAATACAATTTGACTTGGCACAACTTTATAATTTCAAATATTCTGAGTAACTAATATTGAAAAAAAAACCTGTTATGCTAGATATCTCGAAAACAGTCAAAATTATCGAAGTGAAGATATACATAAAGTGTCTTTTATTTTCTATGTAGAAACCGAAAAAGTGATAAAAAATATAGGTTGCCATTTAAAAAAAACATAGTTGGGATCCGCCCAGAAAAAATTAAACACCCTGTGTGACCGCCAATATTTTTATTTTGATTTGTTTGTTGTTTTTGTTCATTACCTTATTGCATTAAGTTGCAATAAGGTAATATTATAGAATTTTAGATTCCTATCTGTTTCCTAAATTGAGATATGGAACACCGCGCCACTGTTGCAGGACCCTGTATAGCAGTTTGTGACACAGTATCACTTTACTTTTCATTATATATCATATGTCAAAATTTCAATGTCAATGTGATGTATTATAAATATATCTAAATAATATTATCACAGTTGCCAACTTAAATTAAATTCCAGATAATAAGGATTGATATCGCTTCATTAATTTTTTCTGTCTTCTTTGTATAATTCTGTATATTTCCCTGTAAATGGCTAACTTTGGACAATAACGTTGTTATTATTATTATCAAGCAGCACACAACTGCTTTAGATATTTATCAACAGGATTATCATGCAAGCAGAGAACGTCACCTCAAGCAAAAGACATACAATCATGCTGTTAAACGAAATTAGACCTGGGTTAATATTATAGTAGAATTCCTTCCATTGATCCAACCAGACCTCCGCCAGCCGAGCATTGTTATGGTTGACGATCCTACTTGTCCCACCAGGGAACGAGTATGGAGTTGATTTTCTAAACACATGTCCCACATGAGAACAAGTTGCTATTTCCAGCTGACCACCGCACATCCACACCTACAGGCATCATGGCAGAAAAATATAACATGCACCTCATTAGTCAACGGTTTCATTAGCACAATGATGAGTAACACAAAAAATACACAAATGCTTGGTCAAAGGAAAGTACATACTTATCATGCCCCAAAGATTGAATGTACTATTACACCCTGTGTCTATTGACGAGGCTTTGTTTAAATAAAGGTTTATTCTGAGAAAATGTGCATTTTCGAAAAGTTGCTGTAACTTTTTTCCTGTCAAAAATTTCTTGTTTCTATGAAAACATTTCGAAAACACATTTGTAAGTAGAATTCAGTGTTGTAACAAACATATATTTTCAAATAAGATATCAATGGTTATTGATGGAAAACTATTTTTTTAATGAGACACTCTGTATATTCCTGCATATTTCAATAGAGCTTAAAATTATCTTTCCAAAAAATGCAACCCACTTGATTTGCTAGAGTCATCTTTGAAATACAGAGCTTTTAGGTTTTTTCATGTAGACTTTGAAATGCACCCTTTGATCAAGTAGGCTTTGGATGACACGGCGTTAAAACAGAAAGAAATTGTTCAGCAGAAGCTATAAAATGTTGAAAAAGATTTTCTCGGCAGTAATCAAAACGTATAGTTTCAATAAAAATGATACAATAATAATAATAATAATGATAAAGAACAAACAATGAAATATATTTCTTCAGAGATGTTAAATGTCTACCAGTTTCTTCTACACACAGGCGACACCTTTTCTAAACGGTTTTTTTGCCAAATTAATTAGTTTAATAGGTAGGTCTGAAGTGAGTGGGTCTATTCGACCCTCCAACGCAACCCACAAGGGTGTATTCAGTTTGATGGGAGTGAGAGAATCAAAACATTGCTTCCAATTAGAATCTAGAATTGAAAGTAAGATATTTCAACTTTCACCAGAGGTAAGAGTCCATAGAGACTTGGCCTGCCAACAGTTGGGTCCTTGGTTGGCTATCCAATTATTACTCATTAATAGTTTATTTTATGTTAGCGTAAAATAATCGCTTGAGAAAGCTATTGTATAGCGAAACACGTGTCTCGGTTTTTGTAAAACCCTTTATAGTAAAAATCATACAATAAGTTTTAATATGGATTTTCATCAATTATCGGCCAGTTCTTTTCAATAATCCAATTATTACCAAAATTTGCACCCAAAAAATTGGTGACAATTGCAATGTTGTGAGGCGAAGTACCTTCCTGTTGAAAATATATTTTTCTGAGTTCCATTAGTGGCAATTTGTCGACAAGGGTTTCAATATTTTGCCTTAAAATTTCTAAGTACTTCTGAGAGCTGTGAGTGCCACTATAAATGAACGGGATAATTCTACCCTTAAAAACACTTGCCCACACACTAAATCCAAATCTTTCATGACTTCTCTGCTCCACAATAGAATGAGGATTTTGTTGTGGCCAAGTATAAGAATTGTAGCGATTGAAAATGCTGGAAATAAAAAAAATAAAAAACTAACAGGCGGAGGACTTTTCTATTAAAATTAAGAGCTCATACTAGGATATAATTGTTTTGAGGTGTCTACCAACCTATTTCTCAAAGTATGACGTTAAAAAAATTTAATTTTTTTGGTCCATGACATGAAAATTCCCTACAGTGTTATAAAGTTGATTTGTTTTTGAAATACACAATTCAACAAACAAAACAGGATGCCTGGGACAGAGATGAGACCATGGTGTATATCACCATTTTATAGGAAAAATAAGTTCAATACTGACAGAGAGTGGATATTAGAACCCCGATTGTTATAAAGACTGATGTTATATACTCACGTAAATGTGGTCACTGTTTACCATATTTTCGTAATATAGACCAAGTTTACACTGCATCTTAAAGGTGGATTTCAAACAACTATGCAAACCACCTTCAACTCCATATAAATACCATTTTAATTAAGTAATTAAACAGTTAGATTATATCGGAACTTTCGGAAAGAGAATTTATGTAAATATCCACAGTGATTTTTGAGTAAGAATCAAAAACAAACATAAAAATTAATTATTATGACTGCAATTTTTGCGTTAGGTGACAGCCCCAACAAGATATATTATACTCAATGCTTCAGAACAAACAAAACAGTAGAACGTTTGCTAGTCACAGCTTTGATATGATAAAACCACCTCAATCTTTTATCAATAATGAATCCAAAAAAATGTATACTTTTAGTTGGATGAATATTAGGATTGGAAGATATAATTATATTTTGAGTTTTATTTTCATTCAGAGTCAGCTTATTAGCAGCAAACCAATTATATACTAATGTTTTGCTATCTCACGTCATTAGTTGTAATTTTGTATTAATGGAATTTTTGAGTTTAACTGTCAAGTGAAAGAATATAGCTTCTCCATTTTAGGTTGATTAACTAACTTGGAAAATGGAACAGAGGTAAAGTACTCAATCAAGAAATTAGGTTTTTAGAACTGATTCCCAGAAATATCACTTTTTTTTTTAAATAGGAGGTAAAGTGTGGTTGACACATTCTAGGTACGTATTGTTATACACAACTAAGACAGAATCCCAATTGGGAGGTACTTTCGGATGTATCTTCAAAATAGAATAAGTTTGGATCCAATGTAACACACGGAAAATATGTATATCATGTTTCCTTTTTTAGCTGAATATGATAAATAATGCTTATATACTCTATACATATTAATGAAGGACATTATTCCACAATTTGTTATTTAATTAAGCACAAAAGTACTAACAACCTTGTACCTATATGAAAAACTAAAATATTTCTTGGAAAAAAATGAGGTGATTACAAATTACCCGACAAAAAGTCCACTTACACGTCAATTATCAAGGATAAGCATTTAAGGTACTGTTAGTAACAATCATTAGGTAATAATGTTAATAATGCTGTTAACAAAAAAATCTCCCAAAAAAACTTTCCAAAGCTGTAACATATCAAACCTGGATTCATGGCGTAATAAAATTCTCCCCATTCGTCCATCCAAACTTCGGCTACTCTGGCCGCATTGTGCAGCACAATTTTGGAGACACCGCCTGGGAAAGTGTATGGAGACTTATCTCTGAAAACGTGCCCAACATGGGAACAAGGGATAATTTCTAGTGTCCCACCGCACTGCCACACCTATACATTCATCATTATTGATAAATAAAATGTAAATCAAATAATTTTTCTGTAACCTCCCATGAAATAAAAAAATTGAAGAATTGTAAAAAGACACAGGGTGGTGAATGAGAGAGTTTCATTATATTATAAAAATATCGAATTTCAAGAAAAATATAAAATAACAAAAGTTCTATGATAAAATATGTATTAGCACATTCGCAAATTTATTTATTACACTAGCTGTTGGCAAGACTTTCTTTCCGTTGACTTCAGTTTATGATTTTTCCCAGATTTTCCAATAGCAAAAAGTTTTCTTCATTTGCCTATCTTTTATTGATGAGAAAATCATTTTACAAACCATAAATATAATCAAACAGCATTTTTATAGAATTTTTTCCAAGTGTTTAATGTGACTATGTAAACTGGCATAACTTTTTAATTTATAAACTGATTGAAATGAATTGAACAAACAGTAAATGTTGAATGAAGTTTTCCGTAATATATTAGTGAAAATCACAACCAAAAGAGTCGTTTTGTACAAACACACATACAAGATGAGCAAACGACAAAATTAGTAAAAACATTGTTTCAGGTTTCATTATGTTAACGAAGACCCTCAATATTTTGTCACAAATATTTTATGTGTACGGACAGTGATCAGTTACACCTTTATTATATGTATTGATTGAGGAGAAAACTTTTAGGTTTTTAGGTTATCTATTTCTCCATCAATAAGCAAAAAATGTGTGAAGGTTTCAAAGGAAAAAACCGTAATAAAAACTTTTTATAGAGATATGTCATGCATACACAAAACAAAACAAATTGTTTCATATGAACATTGTCCATTGAATTACACGAAAATCACTTTTTCTATTTAGTTTATACTACTTCTCATTCAGTATGAACTCCCAAACATTCGTTATGGAATTGTAATAGATTCGAACCATACACAATGTTATTTATGAAACAATATAGATATAAAAGGTCACTAAACATCCTCAATGATGTACTTCAAAGTTTCAGGACAGGACACTAGTCTTATCACCTCATCAGCACTGTCTTAGATAACTATGAGCACTCATTTCTAATATAAAATTAGGACTTTGTCACCGGAAGTGACAAATCTGCTCTTGTCAAGATGACAAGATACACATTCGTAATGTGATGAAGTAGAAAGCCAAAAAGCTTTTTAACTAAAAAACTGATTTGTCTAAAATCATTCCCTTTTCAAAGCATGTATTGATTGATTATGAAGTGCTTCCCATTAATGATATATATCACTGATTTTTTTCCTGCCAACTCTGAGCAACAAAACATATAACAATGTCTAGTGCAGTGGTTCCTCTCCAAATACAATACAAAGATAATCTTCCAGAATTTACGTTTATTAATTAACTTATCTACTATATTTAAGAGTACTTTTTGCTTCCAGGTATGCCTATAATAAAATTTTTCTAAACGCAGCACGTTTCTTCAGTAAAGGGGAATGTAACAAAGTAACAACATTTTGTGTTGTAGATGTTGTGAGCTATCTAAAAGTACTGGCATTTTTCCTATAGACATCAAATTGTAGACCCTGGTTATTTCTAATCTGATCATGAATTGATTAGTTATAAAGGGGCAGTAGGTCTCTCATTGATGTGCAACAGTTGTTGAACTGGAAGAAATTTTATTCCTTGCCGACATTTGTTGATTATGGGTAGCTTTCAATTACTTCTCCACTGATACTATTGATCCTCAGACCTCAGGCGAAATGCGGGTTGAAAAGAGTATTTCAGATCTGGTTTATGAGAAAAATATTTGTTTTGTTTTCATTCTATGCCATAGGTTCCAGTTTAATATTTTATAACTCTGATGATGTTTCAAAAACTGACCTCAAAAGTTTATTTCAATTTTGAAGCCTGACTTATTGATAATTTTGCATAAAAATCTTATTTTGTTTCTCAAGGATTTTGTATATATTTTTAAAATAATGTAACTCTTCTCACACTATCATTTCTGATCAAGTGATAATAATATTCGTAAAATATCAGCTTGCTATGGATTATTAATATTCAATGATTTGAAACTTTAATGAGACCCTGAGTAGTTATAACATTCTGCAGCTAGCTGATTTCGATTGGCAATAGAATATTTAGTTACAAAATAGCCAAAAATATCGAGAGTATTTAGTTCTATCCAGAATGGTGTATCTAATCAGTTTCATTTTTTGAATGATAAAAAGCACTATTTTCTCTCTCACCCTAAAACTCATTTCCAAGTTTTCTCCACCCCAAATATCCATTCCTTCATCATAGGAGCCAATCTCATAAAAGTAGTCCCTATCAATGGAAAAAAGTCCCCCAGCCATTGTTGGGGTTCTCAGAGGGGCGGTTCTGTCTCCATTTCGCCTGTCCATTTCTCTTTGAGGTACTCGATACCTATAAGTAAAATGGATAATGATTATCGGTTTGGTTCAGGTATTTTTTTCAACATTCATAAAATAATTCACTAAAAAAACTAAGCTAATTATACCATCTATGCAAAAACTTTTATTTAAGTTTAATAGCCATATTTATTTATAAATACCGTGTTTAATTTTGTCTTGATATTTTTGGAATCTGTCAAAGAAGTTTAAAACTAAAACTTTTTTTAAGGAAAACTGCAAGATAAAGTAAATTTTTCAATTCTGAACACAGGTAGATTTTGGTCTTGAAATGATAAGTGCTTCAAATATAACAAGTTATAGATGAATGGCAATTTCTCTGCGAAAAATATACTAAATAACTTATCCGAGTAACTTATTCTACACTTGTATTCTTCATTGGGTTCTCCATTTCAATTAAAAATTTTTCAGATTGTGAAAGGTGAAAATTCCTTAAAAGATCATTAAAACCCCTAGACTTTTTTAAAGCAGTGTGGTAATTGAATTAAGTTATTGATTTTTTATTATTTTTTCAATTAGAATAAGTTTCCTATTCAATAAAGATTCATTCATTCGTTCACATTACATATTCATAAATAATCTTTTCACTAATTACCCACATCTTTTCAATCATTCAATAATCCATATTGGTTCTGGACAAATAAAATATACTTCTAATGGAAAAACTGATTCAACATTTTAGATTTAATCGTTTCAGACTCCTCTCTCTAATTTCTATGGCCGTTGCTTCTCATTTGAGTGCATTTGGCCAGACTCCTCCTGTCCATAGTGAACAGACGTTTCATCCAGGGGTGCAGCTGTCTTGTATGAGACAATGCTACCACCCTAAGTTTTTTAATTCACTTTTTCCTTGAAAAACACTTCAATTTTTTACTGATAATGGAAGGCCTGTGGATAAAAATTACACATCTATTATTGAACTGACAGCCTTGTCGAATCCATAGACATCCGGCCTGGTTACTGGCATAGGCGGCCGCCAGTCCTCTCAATACGTCTTTCGCTTCAATATTCATTTGAACTCAATTTTATTTTATAATACACTTTTGGACTCCACTCTGACCACGACATCCTTATACCATCTTTGAGGGTAGTCTTTATCGGCACAAACGTCCTCTGTCCCAATCGGAGTTGAAGTCCCTCATTTCAGGGCGGGTTGGCTGTCCTTGTTCATCTTCACTGCCTAAACCCCTGTTTTTGGCGAGAGCAATGGCTTGGGATGTGGGAATTGAGTATTCCAGCCATCGGATGCCTGCTTCCACATAGCCCTGCTGGATACGGGAATGACAGAATCACTTGTGGTTCTGTTATTCCCTAACTGAATGGCATCCAAACGATGGCTTAATCCTGAGGTGTGTGTATCCGTGCCGAGAGGATTAATGACACTGAGCCGATCAGCTGTCTTTACGGAACTCGGGATACCGGGCGCCCTCTCGTCGTAGCATCGCCTTGTCACGCTTAAGTCTCCAACTGGCCTCCTTGTAAATTTAGATCAGGAGCGAGTCTGTATGTTGATTTTCTACTTACTGTTAGAGATACATAAAAACAAAATACTACACTCTTGAATTTTAATTTGTTCAAACGGAAAATCAAAGAGTACTTTATACGAAATTGTTTTTATTCTGTACATGATTTCATGCAAAGTACATATTCAGAGTAATTTTTTATATTACTATATTTAAGAATCTCTTTCTTTTTTATAATTCGATTATTTATTTGTTAACTATTTTGTGAATCATTTTCAAAATTTAAATTTAATGATACTTTTATATTGTTCTCTTTATTTGCACACTACTTTGTACCAATTGTCTATGACTTGTCAGAAATGTATATTCATAACGTGATTAAATAAAAATCTATCTAAAAATCTACAGAGGAGATGGATGTCGAACTTACGACTCCAACTGACCTCCTCGTAAATTCAGATATGGAGCGAGAGCTTCTTAACTCTCCAACTCCTGATCCAATAAGTAAACCTTAAAAAAAGGTTTGGTCTCCTCAAGAGCGGGGTACCTTATGAAAACGCCTTGCACCAAATTCTTGAGCGGCGTACGCAGAATCTGTCTCAAGTGGAGGAACAAACCCCCATGAGAAGAGGCGAAAAAGCCCTACACGGTTGAATCTAAGGCATCGTCAAGTGTAGTCAACATGCAAAAATCCTCATATCCTCGTACCTTTAGCAGTGTCATAGGGGTGATATTAATCATGACGCCCTGCTACTCTTTCAAGTTTCCATAAAATCATAAGAGTCAACCAATTTAACAAATCAGATGTTATTATCAGAATGTTGAATACAAATATTTATGGAACTTCAGAGGTGTATTTTGTCAGCAATAATTTTATTGCAGATTTGGCCATTTCCAGCAAAAATTATTTGCTCTCTCTACTCGATTTCATTTGATGGAGCAGAAATAGCAAATACTTTTCAGCGGAAAAGATCCAATAAGGAATAAGATTAGTTTCACTGAAACTGAAGAGAATGCCATCATTAACTCCACCAAAGGAAAAGATACATACCACATAACAAGATGTGACACATCTTGTTATGTGGTATGTGGTTATGTATCTGAGTTACATATATCTTTATACCCTTTATATTATATTATCATTATGATAAGGACGAAACATTAATAATTCTCTTTTTTTCAATTCGTCAATTATCAAATTATACTGGTGGAAAAGACAAAGGTTACAACTCATCCATCTCTGGATACCTCTAATTTCCACACCGACAGATATAATCCACATGTCAGGTCATAAAAAAACTAAATCTGTTATTCCATACTGTTAGTTATAAAGAGAAACTTACCACCTGAAGTTCAACTTCCAATTGAATCCTCCCCAAGTCATATCCGAAGCAGTTATATATTCAAAAGTTTCATCCGATATTACATCAATTATTGGACAAACAACTGTCTTCCTGTCTTCAACTATTCTAGAAAGCAGAGGCTCCAACCACCCCTCAGTACACTCACAATGAGCATCCAGGAAGGTAATCACCTGACCTTTCACATGTTTAGCTCCCAAAAGACGAGCTCGTATCAGGCCCGATCGTTTTTCTGTTCGAAGAACATAAACCGGAACTGGAAGTGTTTTCACATAGGCTTCTAATTTTTTGCCTAAATGTTCTGGAACAAAAATAACATTGAAGTTGGTACCTGATAATAGTATATTTATAGTATATTTCAAATTGAAAATCAAAAGTTCATAGACTCGGACAAATATTGTCTGTTGACCTATTCGAGTGAGAAAGAGAAACCATTGAAGATGTAAATGTGGAAATAAGAAAGAGATTTATTACTCTGCCTATTTTTTAAAAATTTTTGTTCAAAACACTTCATCAAGAATCATATAGTTCTTGGAAAAAAAAAGCTTCTATGACGTGAATGACACAATATTTTTTCATCTACCACAAATAATAATTTTCACCAACCATCATACAGACATTGTCAAACATAGTTCATATATCCATATTACCAAGCATTCAATAGAATGCTTCACAAACTGTTGAATATTTCATTTTTATAGAGTAAATAACAAAGCGAACTGTGGTTCATCATGAAAAAAATTACTACCTAAAAGTTTTATGAAGGGGATAGATATTATTGTTTCCATTCTTTCTAAAATATTACAAAAAAAAGGTTCAATTAACTTCTTGAAATGAAGGTAAACATCATGCAATGAACGACTATGGCTAACCTACAAAAAGTATCACACTCATGTTCTGAAAGAAAAAAAAAAGACTTAAATGTAGCCTATATAAACAATAACAATTTTGAGTGAATTCGATAAAAACAATACTTCACTACTGAATACATCAGGAGTACGTCCTGTTTCTTGCCCTATCTGATATTGGCCAAACAGTAGAAAAGTTCTACAAATGGATAAAAGAACATAGAAGTTCTACCTTATATCATTTTTTTATAAGAACATATTTGAAAACCATCCCTTGGTATAAGAGTAAGAGTTCAATCATGGCTAGAATCAGAGGACCTCCATCTATAAGGGTTGTGATGGGCTTGGGCATCTTTGAAAATGTGAAGGGTATCTCTGAAGATAGCCATTTACAAATACTGGATGAAACCGTACTGTGAAAGTACCAACTTATGTACGTCAAAAAAATGGATTTATGAAAGTATGTGCTGCCATATGCAGATTTGTGATATCATCCAATCAAAGAGTATTTTTGATGTGATATATAAATTTTTGTTGAGAACAAACACGTAAATAGAAGAGTTTTATTGGCATTTAAAACAGCAAGATATGAAAAAAGCTGAATTGGTAGTAACATTTACATTTTCATTTTTAATGAACTTGTTGTTAATTAATATTGTTAAATAATTAGTGAAAGACGTTAAAATTCCATTTATTATAAATTGAAAAAACTCTATGTTGACTTTTGTATTAGACAGGTCTGTTATATAGTGAAACAGGTGTGATGCTTTTGTAATCAACTATGTGAAAATCTCACAATTAATTGATGATAAATACTTATATTTCATTCTGATTTTATAAATGGCTCAAACTTATGATAAATAAAACATAGGAAGTTTTATTTTTAATTTTTCATGATAACATGTAGTAACAGCTAGATTCATCAATTTAGTTCAAACTTAATTTACTTTCGTTATATATAACTTGAATGTGCTTGAATATAATTGAGCCAGCAAAAATATTAATAGAATACTAGAAACGTACATAATAAATTTGTTGAATGGAGGATACATTAAAAATTTTATTAAACAATGTGGGGTATTAGATGTACTACATTACTACTGATATGATTTTCATGAAATTTATTCAAAACTAAAAATAAAAAAAAAACTTTTGAATATAATACTTTATCTATTATCTATTATCAGAAACAACATAAGTTATCCTTTCAAAAACTTTCGTAATAGTAAGGTGAACTAGTATTCGCTCTAATGTGAAATTGACAAACAGTTGAAACCATAATTAATTAGCATTGCAAAAAGTTGTCAATGTGATCAAATCAGACACTGATGCATTGGACTGTTCATCTTTGAATACCAAAAATAGGGTCAATTTTAATAATAATCAAGAAATTAATCATGCACTTTACAAGCACTTTTTACAATAGGTACTGAGGTTACTAAATACTTCAAAGCATTTTTATAATGAAAATTACAATAAAAAAGTCGAAGGATCATCCTGAATAAAAAAGTGGATAACAATATTCTTTATAAGGGGACCATCAATGGGCCGCCAGAAATCTCTAATCAAGGATAGTTAGTGTTTCTTAAACATCTTACTAAAGGCCGGCAGGCCCATTAGGCGATTGTCAAATTTTTTTGGACGACAAGACAAAGGGGAAGACTTTCTGAAAATTGTTTATTTATTATCTTCGACTCCTCAGTCTGAGGAGTCGAACTTGGCAAAAGTGCAAAAACAATTGCTCAAAACCAATCGAAACCCTGCTATTTGATACATGGGAAATGTCAGAGGTATTCACACAGTTATTTTTATCAAGTACTGTTCTTGGTTTTTCACATTTGGTCTTCAATTAAGGGCCGTCTGCCCGGTACTTACACTACCCAATAGGCTGAAACAGCTGTCTAACGGTGGCTCTTGAATTGTCAAGTTGATTTGGGTGTCACACCAATAGGTAATTTCACTTATGTCTCACTTGCGTTGACACAGTTATTTTTATTAAGTTCTCTTCTTCATTATTCACATTTTGTTTTCAATCGAGGACCGCCTGCCCGGTACTGACAATGCCCAATAGGCTGAAACAGCTGTCTACCGGCGGCTCTTAAATTGAAATCCATATGAGAATGATCAGAATAGTACTTATCTATTAAGTTTTTCATTTTCATGGAATTAATTTCCAGCAGCTTGACTGAATTAACTTTTCTCGATTTCATATCATTTCTAGAAACATGTGGATTCGTTTTCGATGGCATTTCAGGTAATATTAAATAATAAATAATATTAATCCCTTAATGCTACGTTTTTTCTAGGAAATTTCTAGGGTAGAAAATAATAACCAACTCATTGTGAGTGTGTCAGAACAAATAACATTAATCCCGTAATACTACAGTGTTTACAATATTTTTCGTTAGTCCATGTTTAGCTAACACAAACAAACTGGATGGTTTGCCCACACGAGAGCTTGCCACGTATTATTGACCATGTGAAAAACATGACGCGCTCAAATCCAAGCCACTAACGGACATTGTTTGGCTTTGGGACTTATTAATAGTCATTGCAAATGCCAATCTGATTGGAAATTGCACACGTTCAAAATGAATTGGCACATCTATCGGTATAGTTGCACAGCCGTGGTGAATTTAAATAATGAAGCAATCCATCCTTCTGTTGTAAATTATATGATGGCATGCTTGACAAATCCAATGAGTTGAAAAACTCTGTTGGATAATTCCTAGCTTCAGTCACATTGCAATCTGTATCTTCGCTTGATGGATAAACAATAATAGTAGCTAGGCTGAACCTTGAAGGACAACCATAAGTGAAGAAGGGCGATGACATCTTCCCTTATGAAGATGCCAGTGAGTAGTCTCAGAAAAAGACCATAAAAACAATTAAACAATATTTCGGTTGATTGATCTCCCGGTAACCTTAAATCTGACGTTGAAATCTTATTAAAATTGATATTTGGTGGATATTTCTTTATGTCTATGTTGGAGAGAAGGGTGTCTAGAGTGGAATACTTGATTACACAGGCCTAAATCTCATATGTAATCCACCTAGGTAGAGCTTTGTAAGTTATATGGTCCTTTCACATTCTAGTTTCTACTCTAGCCCTAGTTGCCTGTTAACAAATGGGACTGAGTTTTCTGCCTACCAAGTAAAGAAAAGTAGATATTTTATATCCTTTTGAAGACTTACCTCTTTCACTTGCATCGTCAACTAAAATAATTTCTTTCAATAGCGGTCTAGGCGACCTATTTATTACACTCCACACAGTCCTAAGCAGGGTTGACCAAGCTTCGTTGTGGAACACTATCACAATTGATGTTGTTGGTAGAAGAGTTGGATACTTTTTGGTTTTACAACTGCAACATAACCCAAACATCTTCTTGAAAAATCTGTCAAATATAATCGAATTTACTATTTAGGGTTCGCAAAATAAAACATGAAGCCTCTTTTCTGAAATCAAATGATTGAAAACACTTCGTCACACGAAGACAACTACTGATACAACACAGTACCAAGAATCTAAACAGTGTTAATAGCTCCAAGATATTTTTTAAATTTTATTATTTTTCACTGAAACATTCACGATTGTAATTAAGCAGAATGAAAATTTTCATTTTCTAAGTATAACAATAGTAATAAATAAAATACTTCATTTCCAACACACCAAAATAAGATAATTGATTCATTCACTAATAGCTGTTTTTTATGTATCTGAATTCATAAATATAAATAAAACAAATGAAAATATCAATATCAATATTGGTGATCAAGTTATTGATGGTCCAAATATAATTGCTTCTAAATTCAATAAATTTTTTATTCATATATATCACGTTCCAAGGCACTTCTCAAAATATGCAAAACTCACGATTCAACAATTCGCCACTATTTTGTTGTAATAATAATCAGTTGCAAAAGAAAATATTTTTCGTTTCTTTTATTAAAAAAATACATGTTGTATCGCTAACTTGACATCAAGTTAGAGATACAACTTTTTTATTTTCGAGTTTTTCATGATTTTAACTAGGTCATTTATTTGCTCTGATAATTCGCTAATTAGTTGGGAGGAAAAAAATTCTGTTTGTTTCAAAAAGTACATGAAATATCGCTAACTTGACGTCAAGCTAGCGATAAAAAATTTTTATTAGTGACTTTTCTAGATCTGTGACTAAACCATGGTGCTGCTGCTGCTCTAATTATTCGCTGATTAGTTGCGAAGAAAAATACTTTTTTTGTTTAAAAAAATACATGGTGTCTCGCTAACCTACTTTAGCAAATATTAAAAAAAAAAATTAACGCATCACGTTATCGAGACACAATGTATGAAAATGTAAGAAAAAAAAATTCTCCACAACTAAACAGCGATTTCATATAGCAACCTAATATTTTAGTCAAAGTTGCGGAAAAGTTATAATAAAAAACTTGTATCGCTAACTTGATATCAAGTCAGCAGGACATCATGAATTTTTTTAAACAAAAGGAAAGAAAATATTTTTCTCTGCAATTAATTAGCGAATAATTGGAGTCAACTGATGGTCTAGTTGTTCTGGAAAAGTCGCGAATGAAAATGTTGCCAACTTGTCGTAGTTTACTGAACAAAATCACAATATTGCTCAACTAAAGACACGCCTGAAGAATCCATTGTATAGCGAAACATGTGTTACGTTTCTGTGAAACTGTTTAGTGACAGTCTCACAATAAAGTGTCTTTTGAATACGTTATGGATTTTCATGAAATATCGACCGATTTCATAAAATATAGAATAGGCTCAGTGAATATTTTCAATATTATAAGGTCGTCAAATTATAATTTACAGAAGTGTAAGGTTGGCTTCTCTTGAGAGAACCTTTCATCTGTTGATAATTGCCACTTTCTACTATTTCATAATGACTATTTTGTATTTCTTTCAATACTCTTGCCAATTTAATGTCCTCTTGTCATCTGAAAATAGCTTGGTTGATAGAGGTTTCAAGATTACCTTCAAAAAAACCATCATTTGTTTATTTCAATATCAATCTGAATCACCTTATCATTGTAAAACTACGTAATTCATTACCAATTTGAAAATTTTGATGAACTAGTGAAATGTATATTATGTATTTACATATAATTTAATTAGTTTTTCAGTACTTGATTCATAAGAATTGACGTTGATAATCAACCATTAAAGAACTGATTGATGTAGCATTATCTATACTATTAGTTTTCTTTACTTATTTCACTTGTATATGTTCCTCCTAGACAAAAGCTTAAGACATCTATTCCAATCTAGATTGATAAACATATTCCCAATCTTTTTCTTAACAGTTCTCAATAGATTATTATGTGCAATCCTTTTTTCAAAACTATCCATTGTTAAGTTATGATTTGGTTAGGTACTTTAAATTATTCAAATAAATAATAAGATTTCATGATTTGAAACTCTCAAACTTACAGTTGAGAAAAATTATAAAAAAATAAGAATATATTCAAACTGCAAGGTTAAATCCCTTATAAATCAACTAATTTCTTTCAATTCATGGACAGACTTAGTAATCTTAAACAATACTTCATGAATGAGTAATTCTGCAGAGGTTATCAGTTGTCTGCACATTGCATGCTGGTACTTAAATATGACCTTTAACTTCAGCAAGTTGTGTCATACAAATATTGTGCTTTCACTACGGCAGGACTCCTTCTAAAAGTAGGCAATTAAATTGATAATAGCTGGTTTAATTAAATGCAGGAAAGTGGACTCATTTGAATTAATAACTAGTGGTTTAATCAGAAAAGACATATCTTGTTTTTCAAATGTGGACAAGTATCCCACATATATGAATATTTTGTTCTTCTTTATAAAAATTTATATCAATATTTTGAGCTATTTATATTCCTAATCTTGAAAATAAATAATCTAGGATATAAGGTAGTGACTGGCTTTAAAAAAGTTAAAATACTACATCACACAGAAGTCAAAATTAGTTTTTTAACACGAACATTTATCCCAGTAATATTTTTTTAAGGACAAAACACAAGCACTACAGGAAAATCCTCAAGGCGCTCTTAAAGTGGTATCTGTGAGAAAGTAGTGATTCATAATGGATTTGAATCGCTGGAGATTGAATCCATTTGGAAAAACGTTCTGAGGAAGTTCATTCCACATAAATACCGTTCTCCAGATGAAAAAGTTCTTAAACAGTGATGTTCGAGGTGAACTGAGTTGAACCTCAAAACGATGAGCTGCCACAATATAAATTTAACACAATATTGTGAACTATTTATAGTCTCAATCTTAAAAAAAAATACTGACTAATGTTAAAAAATTTTAAAAACACTAATTCCACATAGTTCTGACATCAACATTATTTTTTAAATAAATTCAATAATTCCTATATATCCACATTGTTTCAATTTTCCTTCAACCGAGTAGCTTTCATTTATTTACTGGTTTCATGTATGCTAATGCAGCAGCATAAGGTATTTATAGAGTGGTTATTGCTACATTTCAATATTTCATGGGTAATAATGAGGAAATTTCACTCTTGAAAGCACTTGGTAACAGCTTGACTGCTCCACAACTTTTAGCAAAATTATATTTATTGATAGCCAGTAGATATTTTATCAGATTTTTTACAGTTCATGTTAACACTCTGTCATTCAAGTATAACTAATAGTAGTATTTCTATATTTGATATTATATCATAATAGATTCACTCCTATTTGTAGGAAAAAAAAGTAGAAAAACAAAATTTGGTTAGTCCATATAAAAAAATAACATCGTTATGATTCATAACAATTTTGTATGCTAGTAGTCTAAGTGAAAATGTTATAAATTTTTTACTGAAACAATCACATTTTTCAAATCGAGGTGAAATTACTACCACTTGTTTTCACTTTGAATTTGTTAAGAACGCTTAACAAACCTGATATAATTTTTAATGCTATCAGTTTTGTATCACGGTCAGTTTTTTAACAAATACAAATAATTTGTAGTTTGTACTTTTTTGTAATCGTAAGGTTAAACGGATGAATGTTTTTCCATTTGAAGGAAATGAATTGAAACTGAATAGAATTGTTGAATATAGTTATTTATATATTCCCTTTTAATTGAAAAATGAAATATCCTGGCATAAAATAGTACATCGAAAATAATTTTTACTTACCCATCTAACCTCACATCAGTCAAAGATCTATTCAACGATATCATATCGCTGGCCAACAAATTAAACTGATTTAGTTTGAATTTTTCTTTCATAAGTGCTTCTTTTTCAGGTGGTATGTTCACAGCTTTGCCTTGTTCCCCAACCCTCCCAGACATTGGAAGAATAGGGGGAGCAGGTCGCCATCTTCGTAAACTGCTACTTTTATATGTGGGTGGAACTCCTCCAGAAACATCTGTTCCACTGAAAATTAAAGAAAACATTTTTAGTGAAATTATTTTACACTGGTTTACACCAGTATTTGCTCATTGAATTATTCAAAGTAAGCCAGAAGTCTATGAACATTAAAATATCTCCAAATTTGTTGATCATAATGACATTTATAGGGACGTCCAGTTTATTAAACAAAGCCATAATTTTTTTATGGACCAATGTATTTATTCTATTTTCAAATACACAAATAAAATATGTCCAATGAAATTTGTTTATCATTATATCAGTTTCTTTGGCTTACAGTTTAATAAAAAAGCCATCAATTTCTGTTGAATGCAACACTCTGTATATATTTTATTTTGAAATTCTGATAAATTGTTTTATTATGAGAAATCTGTAAGATTAGTTTTTGAAAAAATAATAATATAACATCTCATCAATATTGTAAAACAAACTTATTTATTACTTTAATTACTTAGAAAAGAATAGCTTTGCAGATATGATATATAATATGCAAGACAATATTATCTATAAAATAATCAACAAAAACTGCTTCCTAATTTTTTTTTCAATCTTCAAAATTAAAAAAATTGTACAGTGTATGCCAAAAGTATCACAATGGTCAAAGATCTCCTCTGTCTATAAGTTTTTTTAAAATTGGTTGGTCATGATGGTAACTTTTCAATAAGTACTTTTGGTTGAACCTGAAATGTCACCAATTTTTTTTTTCAAATGGTCACTTTAATTTTCATTTATAAATGCAAAATAAAAAGTTATGTTAAAATACTATCAAAGTGTTTCATTATAAAAAAAATCTAGATGGGTTTAAAACACTCCAATGTTCTTAGATATTTGAATAATAGTAATATTTGAAAACTTGCCTAATTTTTCAACTCCCATAACTATTAGTATTGTTTTATTATTTCTTAAATAACTAATAATTCATGAATATACAGGTGATACACTTATTTAAAAAAAATCTGTTTTTCCGTTAATCAGCTATCGCCCCCATATGAACGACAACTCTCACAAGTTGGGAAACTTGTGCGAGCTAAGGACTAACGAGGTCTTACCTTTTAATGTGTGATTTAAAAAAATAAATTTTGAAGTGATGAAACTAATAAATGTAAACTATTTTTTTTGAAAAGTAAATGTAATTCTCACCTCCTGGGATTGCCTGCTTGTTCTCTCTGGTTGTAATCACTTTCACTATCAACTAAAGGTTCTGCTACAATTTCCGAGTCCTGTCCTTTCTTGCACGCACCTCCAAGACATTCTGAATAGAAAGATAAAACTACCACATCCACCAGAAACCAAACTAGAGAGGTTAGAAGTATTACTCTGCAGGTATGAATTCTCAGCTTGCCATATAACATTTTATTGAAATCTATTTAATTTTTATACATCACAAATAATTGTTTCCTTAATTATTATTATCACAGATTTTTATATTGATGAAATTATTTTCAAAAATGTCAATTCAAATAATATAAACAATCAATTAAATTGCTTTTTCTACTCTAACATGATTTTTCTAAACAACCGCACTAAAGTATTTTTTCTTGAGTTCCCAACTACCAGGTAACTATAATTTTCTCAGGATTTTTTGAAAATTACTGTTTTCATTTTGATACCTGTGATTGAAGAATTTTACACGTCGCACATTCCGCGGACCGCGAAAGAAACACGTCTCTGACTTATATTTTATTCTGACAGTTCTGGTATTCTGGCACTTTTGACACGGAACACAGAATACTGATCTCAGAGTGAAGAGTTACTTCTCAAATAACACTTGACGAAGTCGGATTTTTATGACCTTCATTCTCTGTAAAAGAGATATAATGCATTTTTCTTCAGAATTTTTTGAGTTTATTTCTTTTCGTTCTGATTTAGTGGAACAACTAATTCTCAAGCGAAAGCCTCATACTGAAGGGTCTGACAAAATTTCTGATAAAATGCCCCGACGGTCAATTGGACATTGCCTTTTCTACCCCTCACACATATAATCAAATCATCATTTGAAACAGACTGTGGAAGAATTCAGTTATCAAACCCATACCTAAAAAACCCTCTAGTGTCGCAACTCAGTTCTCGCTTGGATTATTAACGAGAGGATTTTATTCGCTGTTTCTGACAAAATTTCTGATAAAATACCCTGACTGTCAATTGAACATTGCCTTCTACCCCTCTCACACATATAATCAAAACATCATTTGAAACAGACTGTGTTCACTAGCAGTGAAAGAAATAAGTTGTCAAACCCATATCTAAGAAACCCTCTACAAAAGTTATAGTGTCGCAACTCAGTACTCGCTTGGTTCATCCACTCATTTATCCATCCCAAATAATGAAAGAACTCATTTGAAAACTTTATTGAATATTTATTGTAAAGAAAAAAATACTTTAGGAATAAAATCACACACAAATGTTAATAAAGATAATACATTAAAACACCAAAAACTTTTACATTATACTGCCACCCAGCAGGATTGAAGAAAAGGAGATGTGCTGCATTACTGATGATCAATAGATACTCAAATGAATTTCTGAATACTCTCTTTTTATGATCTGGACCTCCCTCAATATTTATGAATATTTATACGCTTACATTGCAACTTTGATCCGGTCAGTGTACTAAGGTAAAATGTTCAGCATGCAATCTGTGCAAAGTTTGCGTATTTGGAGCTTGTTTTATATTTATATATCCTGTGATCGGATCAATTTCGATGTCGATGAACTTGGAATATTAAAAGATGGAATTCTAAACACTGAGTGTTTTTGTGTTGAAATATTGAAGTTGAGGTTGGAGTATTTTTAAATTCATGTATTTATTTAAATGAATTTGATGAAAAGAGAAATGAAAATTTCTATGTTTCTTACCACTTTTATTTGTAACTAACTTTACTGCAGTTTCGTCCTATATGGACATTTTCAAACTTAAACAATAATATTGTCCATATAGGACGAAACTGCAGTAACGTTAGTTACAAATAAAAGTGGTAAAAAACATAGAAATTTTCATTTCTCTTTTCATCATGATCTCCTACCACGTAGTAACGGCTAAAAATGAATTTAAATTATTTCATGGTTATTTTCTATATTTGACAATAGCTTCAGTGATTTTTGCCCCATGAATCTGACATCTGTACGCCTCAAAATTGCTGAAGGGACCATACTTTCCGAGACACAAGACTTTATTGAAAAACAGCATATTCTACCTTTGAACTAGTCAGGCTTCCTTTAAGTTCATAGTACAGTCTCCGTATTATGTTCTATGGCAGAAGATTTCGTCAAGGCCCTAGACAACCAGGAAGTTGTATTTCTTACCCTATTGGATATGTTGAATGCTTTTGATACTGTCAACAGTGTCAACCTTGACTGCCTAATCGCCAAACTCCATTACTATGGGTTTAATGGTCGAATTTCAGACTGGCTCAAAGCCTATATCTTCAGCCGATTACAATTTGTCAGTATATATGACCACCTAACAGTACTAAATTCGGCGTACCTCAGGGTTCGATACTCGCTCCCACATTTTTTGTTATTTTTACATCTGAATTGCAGTAGTTAATGGTAGACTGTAATCTGCATATTTTTGCCGAGGACTAATCACTCTACTTAAAAATGAAAATAAAAATTATAACTCGCAAAACCTGATTTGAATTAATTCGAACTCTGGGTTTGAATGAATTAGCCTAGTTGAAAAACTCCAGACTGCACTAGAATATAGCAAATAAGACTTTGCCAAAACATTATCCTCATGAGGATAAAATACACAGAACACGGAGCGAAACCCGAGAAAACAGCTCATCATATTTTGTCCGTGTTGTATTTCACATTGTTCAATGTCAATTCAATTTCAAAATTAAAATTTCTAAAGAAAATATCCTCACATAGCGCAGGTATGTAACTATTTTATCCGTTATTACATAATGATATTTGTTCTTACCTCCACCACAGTATACCTTTAACACAGTAGAAAGCTAAATTTAGCATTCGTGCCTCTTTTTATGTTTATACTATGCCTCTACGTTCCATATTACGCATGAAATAGGAGTGGTGGTCGAATGCGCCTGAGAAGGAAGCATTCGGTGTGGTAATACCACAGATACAAAAATAAAGAGAGAGGGATAGAGAGAGCAATATATTTGTTCTTAATGTTCATTACTATTAGCAAAGACCATAAAAAAAGGAAGAAGAAGAGTTTATTATTATCAACTATTAACCTATATTAAAGAAGTTCGGAAGTTTACATATAGCAACGTTTGACCGTTTATTCTATACGAAATAAGGGAAAACAATTTTTATGTATCTCTGATAGATTCAATTTATTATTTTCCTGCCATATCATTAAAAAAAAATGTAAGTATAATTCAAATAATGATTCAGAACTTGAAGCCGTCTTACGCTGGCGGGGGTTTATTCCTGAGGGTGAATTCATAATGATCCAACTGCTTATGACTTATTGGGTTATGACGACATCGATGCATGAAACTACCTGAAAATTCAGTGGCAGAGGCCGCACCGGCAACATTCATACAGGAATACAGATATTATATTATACACTTATTTCTTATAATATATATGTGATTAAACCATGTCTGAAGTCTGTATCGAGAAGAGATACATACATACTAGAAAATGAGTATTTTGAAATAAAATCTCAAAATATTCATTTCTCCCATCTACCTACAGCGTAGGTTATGATACATTTCTGCCGGAAAACAACTACCTTCCTGGCTAATTCCACGCTGAATATTGATTTGTATTCAACAGACATTTATGCAGAATACCTCACAGAGGTTAATCTCGCAGATGTTTCTCGTTCATTCAGCAGCAGAACCATCTTGAAATTATTCAAATAGATCACCTACAGACCAGTTTTGAGGTGTTACCTCTCATCAGTGAAGAAAAGATCCAAGCCAGACAGCTATGTGCATGAGATTACTTTCAAGTGGCATACATTTCCTTTTTTTTAAAATGATTTGCGCAATTTAATACCCCTTCTTGGCTTTCAAAGTCACTCTGAAATTTTACGTTTATTTTCAGGCTAATTTTGTAGCCTAATATTATATTCCAGAATTTTTTGCTTTTCATTTAATGAAGATATAGTTGGTTCTGTTAGCAACAACAGAAACAAACCCACTGATTTAAAAGACAACACATTGAAAATCGGCGACAGGAGGGAATAGGAACTTGAAATGTTCCTAATATTGCCAAAATACCTATTTCTATATCTCCCACATTGAAAAAATGTTTTTGAAAGTTGTTTCTGCTTCTGTTATATGAACCTGAGGTTGTCAACCAAATATTCAGTTAAAAAAAATTGTTCAGTTTACTAAACAGCCTAAAACGAGTCTAAAATTATTTGAAGTTCGTAACTTTTAAAAAGTGAAGAATTTTGAGTTGGTTCTGGAAAATCATGGAAAATCGGTGTGAGGAAAAAATAGGAGTCTAAAATTATGGCATATTCCAATTTATTAAAATGTTTCTTCTGTGA
>WOGN01000582.1:0-23617 GCA_015342105.1 Leptinotarsa texana
GATATATTTTGTATTGATTTGAACACCTTTAAATCATCTGCAAACATTAGAAATGAGCTGGAGGTAAAAACAGTGAAGACATCGTTGATAAATAAATTGAACAGTAATGGGCCTATGTGGGATCCCTGAGGAACACCTGATGGCACATTTATCGGTTCAGATATAGAGTTGCTATATTTAATTTATTTCAGTTTCATAATAACTTAATCGAAAAAAGAATCTATATATTTCTAGAAATGATATGAAATCGACAAAGGTTAATGCAGTCAAGCTGCCGGAAAATAATTCAATGAAAGTCAATAGATAAATAGATAAGTACTTTCTGATCATTCCCATATTGACTCCAATTTAAGAGCCACCTGTATTACAATGATATGCTTCAAATATTGCTTGCAGAACAATTCCCAGATATCATATGCCTACAGGAAACCCTTTCTTTTGAAAATAATAGTCACTACTTGAAACATTCTTCCAAAACCGTACTTTTAATGGAAAAACTAATACAAGAATTACAGATTTGGAGGTTATTGTAGTTAAAATCTGAACGCCAAGAAAAATGTATATATACAACGTCTATGTACACCACACGCCGAGCTAAAAGAACAAGAATTGGAGTAAATGTTGGGACAAATTTTGTTTAATTTTTAGGGACTTCAACGCATACAACATCATTTGGGGATCAAATTTTTAAAATGGCAGGGAACACAAATTGGAAAACATTCTCAATAATTCAAACCTTGTTATTTTGAATGATGGATCGAATACCAGATTCAACTCCCCCAGTGGAAATGGGAGTTCCATATTGTTAGGCTTTATGCAATTGTAGTGTCCTCTGAAAATTTATGTTTTATGAAAAATTAATTTTCAGTTTTTACCCTTCATAGGTGCTCCTGATTCCTATTGTCATTGCGTTTCATTTGAATTTCCTGAATTTTTTCTTTTTTGGACGGCATTCAGACGAAGACAAGTGAAGGTGCGAGATCTGGTAACGAAACTCGGCGCATTGACCGCATGTTTTCGATTTTTTGCAAACATTATTCCATGGCTGTCATTCGAGACAATCGGCCGTGGCGAGAAAATAACTAAGCAAGTTAACACGCCCGGTGTCAGGCGATAATTCGTCTCGAAATGTCACAACTTTCGGAATAATTGAAGAAAAGCAGTCTTTTGTTCTCATTTTCGAACGAAGACCGCAAATGGATGACCACATATAGTAAACGAATAGAGCTTCTGTTCCTATAATGAGTTGGGATAATTCCGTACTCAAAGAATATTACATCTTCAAACATAAATTGAAAACAATAAATGTTTGTACAGATTTGTTGCTCAATCAATGAAAAGCAGCATCATTTATCATATTATATCTTGTAACGTATCATATATAGGGTCTTCTAATAGGAATTTACGAATTTTGACAAATGACAACAATTATATATCGAATCAGTACACTGATTCCAGACCCAGGACAGCGATATCAACCTGCCTAGGAACCTATGCGACTGTATTTCAAGAGAAAATTTACGCTAGTGAATTGTGTGCGGAGAGATTGGAAGAATCCAACCCCATACACAAGTCAATAAAAATATTCCCTGACAGTCAAGCGGCGTTGAAAGCTCTTGACTCCTACCGAGCAACGTCTTAATTGGTAGTAAATTTCCAAAAACGACTCTCCTCGATAGGAAGACACAACAGATTGTCTTGGTCTGGATTCCTGAGGCAGACGGCAATGAGTCTGCTGACTCCCTTGTAAAGGAGGTTGCTGCAAGCAGCTTCATTAGATCATCACTTTGGTCTTTGCCAAACAAACATTGAACAACTGGATGGCAAGAAGATTCATGGACTTCTGGCAGAATCTTCCAGAATTGGCTCACTCCAAGGCGTTTATTCAATCTTCGATGCTTGCTATCAAACAGTTGTTGGACTACAGTAGGGATAAACTATGATGTGTAATATGTCTTCTTACAGGTCACTGTCATTTGAATCAGAATATGTAGAGACTCGGGACTATTGGAAGACAGTGTGTGTCGCCTCTGTTTGGAAAATAATGGAACGGCAGATCACATACTTTGTGCTCTTTCTGACTGCCCTGCTGAGGACCGAATCAGGTTTTTAGAGTTCGGCAAGGCCGTACCATCTCACCTGAAAGACCACTCACCATACAACCTAATCGGCTTCGTTGAGAAGCTGGATTTACTTGATCGGGTGTGAATAGGTGTGAGGTACAATAAACCATTGAGGATTGCGGTGGAGGGTCGAATAGACCCACTCACTTCGGACCTAACCTAACATAACAATTGGTTCAGTAAACGATCGACCAACACCCGTACGTCGATGAAACATCGCACAAGAACTCGGTGTATCGCAGACCACAACTTGACGAATTTTGAGTCGTGACTTGGGCTTGCACCCGTACAAAATTCAACTGAGCCAGAAACTGAAGGTAAATGATCATAGACGATAACATGTGTTCACTGAATGGGCTAATTTTGGCTAATTTTCATCGAAAAATAATTTTCAGTGATGATCTCCATTTCTAGATGAATGGGTATGTGAATAATTGAAATTTTCAAATTTGGAACAATATCAATACTCATGAGATACAAGAGTGTCCAAGGCATCCCGAAAAAGTCACTGTTTGGTGTGGATTTGGAGCTGGCGGCGTTATAGGTCCATATTACTTTGAGAACGTCGTTGACCAGGCCATCACTATCAACGGTGAGCACTGTAGGTCGATGGTTACCAATTTTTTTCGGCCTGAATTGTATGATCTCATGCCACATTAGATACTCTGCACGAGCAATTTGTGGGCATGGCCATCTCACGTGAAGGTTATGTTAACGGGCCACCGAGATCGTGCGATCTGACCCCGTTAGACCTTTTTTGAAGAGTTTTCTTGAGTCGCAGGTGTATGCAAATACACCTCTCCGATCCAACTCCACTTTGATTTTGCCCCAAAAGCGGATCGGTAAAGGATAGCCAGAGGCAATCACACTTGTCATACATACTTCCGACTCCTTTCCGATTCGCCGCTCCGGCTTGGTACACTTGCCACTGTTGCCAATGTCGATTCAAACAATATTTCGGAAGGTTCTCTGAGCAAAATGTTCAAGAATTTTAGCAACTGCGCTTTAGCCATTATGGAAGAAGAAGATTAAGAAAATCGGAGAGCTTCCATAGAGAACAAGTGAAAACGAAGATTTCAGGTACATGCAGCTTGGAATAGAAGATCTGCAGAAGGAGAGTATTCCACGATCAGACCACATCTGTTGGACGACGAAACAAAATGTTATCAATATTTTAGGATGTCCATGTCGGCGTTCAACCTGTTGGAAATTAAACTCCAAGAAACTTTGTTCCAAATATCACACAAACTCCAAGCGATACGCGTCTCGCAGCTGGAGAATATATATCGGAACGATGTAAACTACTCTATTCGGACTAAAGTACCATTTCCCTCTCAGAGAGTCGTCCGACTGTATGATGGGAGTCAGATCTGAAGAGTGTATGACAGGTGTGTCCCGGCCTTAAGCCTCAAACTTAGCGGTTCTTATCTTACCAATGCATAGCATAATCATATGAGTACGAAACAGGCTAACATAGTCGAGTACTTTCATTCAATGTGGAATGTTGTCAAAAAATGATATACGTAAGCCATGCAGTGAAAGCTGTGAAGAAACACAAATTTCGTTTTTCAGTCGATGTCAAAGCTTTTGCAACGGACTGTACCGTAATGAATCTGAAGCCGGCCCTGACAGAGCGAGAAAAGACATGACTCATCGAGAATGTGTTAGCGAAGCCTACGCGAGTAATCTGGAAACGTGTCGAAATGACGAGAAGAGATCGGCAATGTTCGTTGCCGCAACATAAAACGGGCTCCAGCCCCTGTTCGAGTCAGTCTGTACTCAGAAAGCGAGTTGTTAACGAATTGTGAATATAAATTGACGTGTGTAAATCAATTAGTGAAATATTGTAAAAAATAAATTAGTTTAAGATAGTTAGTTCGTTAATTCGTTACAGTACATAAGGATACACCTTCTATTCCGTTTATTGCACAATTAATTGCCTTTTGTGATTGAAAATTCAAATTGCTTTTCATATTTCATACCGATGATTCCAAGATATCTAAAAATGTTCAAATCGTAATATTGAATGAGGTTGCAAAGGAATGTAAATTATATTTTTTGAATGGGGTTGTGATAATAAATAAAATTAAAAATATTGTGCTGGGTGAAAAACAATGAATAGAATTTCAATTTCACAATCAGAATCGAAAAATGCTTGGTGGTTAGCGTTCGAGATGTTACTAGGAGTATTTTCATCTTCTGATTTAGAAAATATTGAATAAATTAAACTTTTCCACATAACTAGAACTGAATTAACGCTATCATCGACAATTTGGTTGAACGAAATTTTCACAGCAAACTTCTCGTGTAACTCATAGACAGACAAACTCATTTAAGAAATTAGTTTTATATTATATCTTCGAAAAATAGACATATCATGTCATGATCGTGTCCCACCGTGACTCAATTCAGAACATTCCAGAAGCCTCAATAACTCTTTGTTCCTCGGTTATAACATTTCTTCTAACAGGTGTCTTGAAACAATAAAATTTGAATATCGAATAAATGTAATTTTGACTTGATATAACAATATAATTTTTTTTATAAATATTCAATCGAGCTATATGAATGGGTATATTGATATATGAATGTTGTGTGGCCACAGACGATCTCATAGACGATCCTCAAGATGACTTACTCAAGAACAAACTGAGTCGACCTCCGGTACACAATCAGTTAAAGAATGATGACAGGCGTCAGTTATTATCTATTGTATACCCCCTTCCTGTTGACAGATTGATCTGATATTTGGTACACACATTTAGTTTTGTGTTGACAATACAATTTGATAAATTCTATATCATTGTAAATCCAAGATGGCCGCAGCTACAAAATGGCGAATTACATATTTTTCTACAACTACCTCAACATGAGTATCAGATACAGGGCTTGGAGTAGTAGAATATTATTACACGTCAAAACAGATGCAAATTCAAAATGAAGCACTAAATGAATTAAACAGAATAAGAAGAATTGAGTAACAGAATCAGAAACTGAAAACTTGACAATGAAGTGAAGTGAAAAAAATTATTTGTTGAATGCTTCTATTGAATAAAATATAATAATATAGAAAATTTACTGAAATCTAAAAAATAATTCGAAAGGTCCTAGGTAGCAGTCATCACACCATTCTCCTCAGCAATCTACGGTATTGATCAGATGAAAAAATGATGAAATCGTTGGGCGTAGTATTTACGTATTTACTCGCTTTAACATATGTTTTACCTATTTTATTGTAACTCGAGTTGAAGTTTTTGTAAAGTTATTTATCTTGAATGAATTAATCACAATTAATCATGAATATTGTCACTACACAACAATGCCACAAATAACTGCTTTCGTCAATACCGTAACAATATCTACACATACAATCGTGAATTCTTTAACATGTTCCTCACAAATGGACCTAGATGATTAACGTGAATCCATAAGTACAGCGACTATTGAAAGTAAAATTCCATACTTTCTACCTAGCTTTTACTCAGACATAAACGAATATTAACATACTATTTTCATATTTGCAATTCCATAATCCTGATCAATAATACAACCGATCATGGTAGTAAACTGTCACAGCTCAAACCCAATTTTTGCACCCCCCATTCTGACCCATTTGGCATAACTTTGTATATACTACCACTTATGTGTATACCTCATGCACTTACAGAACACTTCTCTCACACTAAAACAAAAACAGTATCTCCCGAGGCGTGTTTCGTTATTCAAGTAATATCATTAGGAGATGATAAAAACTGTCTTCATTATCTTATGATGCTAACTTGGTTAGCATCATCAGACATAACTTGAGACATAATGGAGTGAAGAAGCTATTGTATAGCGAAACACGTCTTGCGTTTTTGTGAAACTATGAGTAAAATTTTCATAATAAAGTGTTTCTTGAATACCAGATTTCTTGTTTGAAGCAGGCCAAGTGTTAAACCCTATTATGATTAATTTCACCATGTCATTTATAATATTATCTACGTCTTACTAGTTCACATTATAAATGTCGAACACTTGGAATATGTGTCGGTATTCTAAGTAAAATTTACTCTGAGATCAGAAAAAATATTCTTCATTCTGGAATCAAGTATCAATTTTTCAAAGAATTCGTTTCTATTATTAGGATTTTTTTTGAGACTATATAATGTTCATACTTTTATTGGCGAATGAAATTATGTTAATTTTAGGAAATAAAAATAACGAACCGATGTAATGTCACATTTTTATCGTCTTCATGATAAACAGATATTAAAGCAGTTTAACATACCTTGTCGCGTGAGGATTATCAGTTTGATACTTTGGGAATCAATATTGCGTATTGAACACTCTTTTGAAGCTTCTCAGGACTAGTTTATACGCAGAAAATTTAAAAGTTCACGCAAGAATTTCGTGAATGGTGAAAGAAAATAAATTGATTGATCAAGTTTGAATTATTGAAAATCAAATAAATGAACAATTCGAATTAGTTTATTAGGCATCACGGGTACGTTTTTTCCAAACTGAGTTGAGAAAAGAAAAAAAAATGGGTTCTGACGGATGTACATACTTCAAACTGAACGTCATAAGTTGTTCAAATTCTCAGATGACTGTCTTGAATACTGAAATGCTGAACCAAACTTTTCAAGAAAATACATTGATTAGGGAAGCTAACAGTAAGGAAGAAATTATAAAGGAAGAAGAAAAAATTGTAGGAAAGGAGTTACCAAATGAGCTCAGAAAACCTGTGCAATGTGAATAAAAATTGAACATTGTACCAAACTCCAGATATTTCGATGTAAACGTTGAAAGTGCCATTGATAGAGAGAGAAAGACAGAGAGAGAAAGAGAGAGGGAGAAATATAGAATATATACTTTATTGTCATAAGAAAATATCTTGTAGACAAAGTTTCATTTATCCTATAAAAATTATAAGTCGTAAAAATACATTTGAATTACACAATATCACTTAATAATTAAAGTCAGTTTTTGTGTATATACACATAAAACGAGCCAATCTCAATAACTTTTGGTACAATGAGAAAGAAAAATAAAAAAAGATAGTATGCAACCAAAGTATGCTGAGGAACATATTTTGACATTTTCACATTTGATGTTACTTCCTCTATCGCACTGCCAGAGCATGTCAACAATTTTTTTACATGGATCACCCCCTGTATTGTTTCGCATTATCAGATGCTGCATGATGAGCAGATTTCAACAACGTATAAAACATATAGCCTGAAGCTTATGGTTCGGGAGCTACAAATCATTTGAGTTGAAAACGAGCCAACCTGAATAACTTTTGGAACAATGATTTTCAGAAAAAAATTAAAAATACCTCAAAAACAGGGAGATACATTTCGAAATATTCACATTTGATCTAACTTTCCCCATCGCACCCCCAGAGCATGTCACATTTTTTTAATATATCAATTGTTTTGCATTATTAGATGTTTCATGATTAACAGATTTCAACAAAGTAGAATACATTTTGGTATGAAGCTCATAGTTTGGAAGGTATTTGAGTTGAAAACTTACAATTGGTGTTTCTGTTTTTGTGAATTATTGAGAAGCAATGGTTTATACACTTCGAGAACGGATTGAAATAGTGACTTTGTACTACCAGAATGGAAGTAGTGCAAGATCTGTTGCCCGTATTTTCAATGATAATCATCCAGGAAAAAATGAAAGATACAAATACGTTTAGGAATTATTGAACAAATTTATGGAAACTGGATCTGTTAACAATAAAAAGCATAACCGTTCAGGAGTTGTCAACGGTGACGCTATTTGTACTGCAGTTTTAGGGCACGTTGAACTAATGGAAAGTTCGCTGAATGGATCTGAACGGATCAACTTGCATCAGAATTTCTTGTATAAAATTTGTTTTTGGGATGAATGTACGTTTAGTTTGAATGGGAGGTAAATCGGCAAAATTATCGATATGGGAGTGATAGAAATCCTCATTTATACAGTCAAGTTCACACCCAACAACGTCAAAAACTGAATGTTTGGGCAGGAATTTTAGGTTACCACATCGTAGGACTTTTTTATCGATGATAATTGGACTAGTGATGAATATATGGATATGTTAGAGAATCGAATAAATTTATTCGAAAACAAAATAGTTTTTCAGTAGAATGGTGCACCTCCCCGTTATGCAGCGCCAGTGCGACAATTTTTGGATGATCATTTTCCTGGTCGCTGGATTGGCAGAAGAGGTCCTAAAGAATGGCCACCAAGGTCTCCGGATCCCCCTCCTGTAGGTTTATTTCTATAGGTCATTTGAAGTCTGAAGTGTATGAGATAGAATTAACAATAGTTAGTATAAGATTTGAAGGGGAATATAATGAGGCATTGCAGAGAAATAACTCCCGAAATTGTCAACCATATGAGGACGGCAATGGAAGCTCGTTTGTATTATTATATAGAAGTTGGTGGAAACGCTTTTGAACATTTACTATAGATAGTTGTTTCCTTTTCATTGTCTAGTCATCAGATTTTGATTCAAGAATTAATAAAATTGTCTTTTTCTGACTTATTGCTAGAATTGATATTTCAAAATTTGATCTCTTGTATAATTGTTGACCTATTTTATTATTTTTCTTGCTAATCATTGATTCAAAAGTTATTCTAGGTGGCTCGTTTTCAACTCAAATAATTTGTAGTTCCCAAACCATAAGCTTCAGATCATATGTCTTGAAATGGAGCATCTTGAGCATCATGGAGCATCTGATAATGCCAAATAATATAGGGTGATCCATTAAAAAAATTGGTAACATGCTCTGGGGGTTGGATGGGGAAAGTAACAAAGTAAAATGAAAATGCTATTGATACCTTGTTGGCTGCACATGCCCCAGAAAGCAATACTGTATCTGAGAGCCTGGTACACTATTTTAGCCTGTTTCTGAACCAATCTCGCTTGTAGACATTGTTACGGCATAACACCCCAAGACCAGTTCTTTCTGGTCGTCAATAATTAAACAAAGAAATTTTGTGTGGTATTCACGTTCTAGTTGGTTATGACCAATAGTTATACCTGACATGTCACACTTGAACGTGAGTAATTCAGTTTTATTGATATTCAAGGCTAGCGAATTACAGTGGCACCATTTCTTTATCTTCATTAAGTCATTCTGGATTGTTTCCTTCAATGTTGAAGAATCTTTTTTGTGCAACAAGTTCATGGTATCATCAGCAAAAAGGGTGAACTTGCCTTGAACATTAAGAAGCGTCAGATCATTCGAAGATAAAAAAAATAGTACTGGTCCCAAAACTGACCTCTGTGGAACACCGCAATTATTGTACCCGCATTCGATGATTCTTATCCGACGAACACTTTTTGTGTGCGGTTCTCTGAGTAGGACCGGAACCAATTGAGGGCACATCCTCTGAATTCGTCATATTCAAGTTTTTGCAGCAATATTCTATGATTCACGCAGTCAAAGGCTTCTGTGGAGTCACAGAACGCTGCTAGGACTATATTTCAATCGTTCATTTGCCCATATAGGTGTTTCAAAAGTTTGAACATTGTATAACTGGTACTTCTATTGCTTCGAAAACCGAATTGATTTTCATTAAATATGTTGTGGCATTCCTTGAAAGCCGTGAGGCGAATCTTTACAAGTTTGTTAAGTTTGTTATCGCCCCATCTGTTGGATATAATCCAACGTCTTTCGTGATATTAGCCAGGGGAGTAGTTGTTTTCTGATAGGTGTCACTCCATTAGCCTACAATGTAGGGAGTTAAGACTGGCCTGAACGAATTGTTCCTTCAGTTTATTTGCTTTACAAGTTTTCCGATTATTTTCGATAAGGTCGTTAGCAATGATTTTGAGCGAAAATGTGATAGTTGGTCGATTTTCCCTCCTTTCTATAAAGGAATTACCATGGCTGATTTTACATAGAGAGAAAAATTCCCAGCTTGCCATGAGCTGTTGATAGCGCAGGCTAATACGTCTAATGAAGAAATATGCAAATTCAAGAGAATTTTCGCCGAAACACCATCTTCCCCAGAAGAATTTTCGTTTTTGATACTCAAAATCATTTTTTTTTTCAGTTCTTGGATAGTATCAACTCAATTGAAGCACCAAGAATTATTAAGATTGAAGTTTCAACTATGTAGTTGTTGAAAACGTACTTGAAAAATCATCACCCACTCAATAAATGAAATTTTTTTCACTAGAGGCTTTTCTGAATTCCTGCATTAGTAAAACTATTCTTCGAAAACGGCGTTCAGTCTTGAATATCGTAAAAATTATAGGAAGAGTAGTTAGGAAAAGAATATATTTTGATATATTTTGTTGTCTAATAAGAAATTTAGTTTTAGAAATGGCATTTTCACGAAATATGTAATTCTATCACTAACGAATAATTTGTATGCTAACTGGTGAAAGTACGGCACAACGCATCCGAATTAGGTAGGGAGAAAATATGTTACTTCAGTTGAACCCAACGGTGGACAAGGCATTAGAATAAGAGAGTGTGCTGGAAAGGACCAGAAGATGGCAAGTGATACTTTGCTGAAACGTTGTGGGAATAATCCTTATGAGGATAAAATACACACAACATGGAGGAAAACCCGAGAAAACAGCTCATCAAAAAGGATGTTTCGCTCAGACCGATCATTAGCTCCAGAGATTCAGCCACTCAGAAACTGTCCAGATTTTTACTACCAATAATTAAACTACTGCAAGGTGAAACATCATGTTTTGTGATAAATTCAAGATAGTTTGTTGAACTATAAAACTGTCAAAGAAGCACCTCGAATCATACAGAAAAAGCTATTGGAAGATGGGGACGTGAAAGATAGAACAAACTTACCGATACAAGTAATCATGGCATTACTAGGATGCTGTGTACGAAACTGTTACTTCCAACTGAAAGACGAATTTTTTACTTTAAATGTTCAAGCCCGTTTCGGATATACCTACACATTGAAATCTCCTATTAAAATTAGTTGCAACCTATGATAAATTTCAACTAATTCATCAGAGCCTACTCGACCGTTAATGTATGCTGGCGCCTCTCTCTGTTGCCACTACAGTAATATACGAAGCGAAACTCTCTTTCTATCTACACTAACTTCCGTTCGCTTCGCTTGATCACACTTTTCGTAACGCTTTCGTCATGTATTCACCAGCTTACTCCCCAAGCGCGTAAAGAGATTTCATTTCGAAAATATCAATGTTTAGAATATTTGAAAGAGTTATAGTCCAGTCATCTTGTTAAATTCACCTCAGTTCTTGAGATACCTAGCTATAAACTCGTATACACTTTCATTTTGGCATCCTAAAATTTGTTTCAAGACCTACATATGGTTGGATGTTATATGTGACTAAGGTCACATACTACAAACATCGATTTTCTGCACTTATCACATTTCCTATGGGTTTTTCGCAATTTGTATTCGTTATCAATATTGTTGAGGATTGAATCCCCTACGACTTTGTGTCAATTTCTTTTTATACATTGTATCGTTTTTGAATCGATAAATACATAATCATAAATACTCTTCATTTAATGAATCGATGTTGGTTTTTATTCAAAATATTGATTACGTTTTTATCGAGTGTAATTTTTGTTGGTTAATCGATTTTAGAAAGATCCATAATTCTCGGGCAAGCGCCTGTTACCAAATTTGTGTAAAGTGACAATGTAGGCTTCAAGAAAATATCCTGCCTTCAATCGACAAGACAAACTTTCTGAACAATTTTTGATCGAAAGATTCAAGATATTATTGTAAATAAGATAAAAACAGAATAAGCATAATTAAGCATAAAGAAGAAGCATTCAAACGATCTTTCTCCTATAATATAGCGACTTTCGGCGATGTCCTGGATGTACCTAACTTTTCGTTGTCTTGTGATGCATTTAAATTCAGGTATAAACGATTTCTATTTAGTCAACAATAGTTTGTTGCCTGTATCATTGGATTGTTTTATGAAATCCTACTCAACAACCATAGTTGTTAACAAAATATTTGATTAGAGTTCGAAAATGTATAGTTTACTTTTCTTATCGTGTATATGTATTTATTGGCTTCTCAAGGGGGCTGTGGAAGAATTGACTGCAGAGTCTAACTGTTCTTCTTTTATTCACCTGCATTTGATAATTGTTCTTCTGGAAAGTAAATGCCTGAAATATTATAGAACTGACCGATACTCGATTAAAATCCACTATAACCTATTCAAAATACACACTCCAATGTGAGATTTCCATTCGCGACACGTGTTTCCCTATACAATTATATCTTTGGGTGTCACAATACTGCCCCGCTTTTTTGGTTAATCTAATGATTATGACTTTCCCTAATTAACAAATTACTACATAATAAATTCATGTCCTGCTATTTACCTTCCTAGGAACAACTCATAAGACTGAAAAATAATGAATACAATTTTTACCCCAGCCATCATTTTACCTACATTCAAGAGCTGTCCTGAAAATCTTATAACCACTACAAACTGAATTCAATCCGAGAGACCAATTCAAGTATAATTAGTCATCTAACAATAATATCGAATTTTAACATTTATCGATTTTTATACACCACAAACATGCTTGAACTCGTGCCCCTCTGTCAGAAGATGGTTATCAAATGTGTAATTGGACTTTCCATTGAAAAAACAACTTCTGTGTTTTTGTATTATTTTGGAAAACGTTATTTTGATTTATCCGATATTAAAGTCAACTTGTATACTCTCGATCCATCTGACACTAAAATTCCATCTTAATTGTTCTGTAAATTCTTCACTTTATATATTTTTTTGTTAATGCGATTTGGCTTAATGAAGTGATTTTGATAAATTGATGGATGTAGGTACGTGGTAGGAAATCATAATGAAAAAAGAAATGAAAATTTCTTTGTTTTTAACCACTTTTATTTTTTCAATATTTAAATAATTAAATATTTATTTAAAGGTGGTAGAAACGATAGGAATTTTCATTACTTTTCAGAGTGATTTTGAATTCCTTAATGAATTACATAATTATTTGAAACTGATAGACTTGGTTCAGAACTTTTTTTTGCAATTTTTCAGTAATAATTGAGTTGATAATATCCACCTCCTCACCGTTGTTGACAGCAATATGTTTTATGGAAATCAGTTCTATTTGAAAATTGCTTTCCAAAAGTGGAATATTCAATAGTCTGTAAATCATACTATTGAATGCTTCATATAAATATATAGACCAATTGTGTATAAGATGTACGTGGTAGATAGTCCTTAAGATTGTTCGTGGAAAATTGCAAAATCTTGTTCATTATTAACTGAACTGGTCAAAACTGAAAATTTCATTCACTTCCATCTCATTCGTGAATTTAGTCGAAGGGTACCAAATTTGATAAACCCACCCAAATAATTTGACACATTCCAGATCAATATATAGCATTCTCCCTTTAAAAACTTCATTGATATACAGAGCTGTTTTCTTGATGATGAATCTCTTCATTTAAAGTTAACGTCATATTTGGCATCACTGATTACTATCAACATTGCAGATTCGAGTATTTTTGCCTTAATTCATTCAGTATTTTTTTCTTTCTTCTAAATATATGGAATTCTATTTGATTTTTCGATATATTTTCATGAACTGTATAGAGCTTCTAGAACTTTTATTTTATTCGACCAGCTTTGTTAATATTTTCAAATATACCAAGAAATATGGTCATTCCATATTTCTGTTATTCTAGCATTTACTTTCATTATAACTCACTGTATAGTGTTGATAATAACTTGATCTATTATACAAATTATTGTCACCTGCACAGGAACAGATAGCCGAATTATTTCGATGAAGAAATCCAATTATTAGCTAATTTTCGTGAAGAACTCGTCACATTTATTCATTCACTCATTCATTCATTTATTGAAAATGAAATAGTCATATATCTTGGACCAAATTATAATAACATCTTTCCCTTGATTCGAAATAAAATTATTGCATTCCAACTCGACCGAATGAATATAACGAACTCTATAATTCCAGAGTAAATCAGAAGGGTGAATAATTAGTAAAGAAAAGGTCTGAATGTCTTTTACTGAAAACTCAATTATAGAAAAGGTGCTACTTTGTACCCAAACAAATCCTGGAATCGTTTTTAATTGAATTTTTAATTTCATTTGACTTTCACTTATCTCTGTTTTTAAAATTTAATTGGATATTCTCCGAATTGACTTCCCTCCGGTGATCTATATGATTTTTTTTTACCGTTTTGGCATTATAGTAGGAGTAAATGTTACTTTCTGAGTGTGATAATGATACTTTGGGAAAATATTGTACTAAACTATTACTGAGGAAAAACCAAAAGCAACATATAAATAAATTAGTATTGAATATATGATTCTTAGGTTCCATTGAGGTGTTACATGAAAGGTACATATTAGAAGAATGTAAAAATAAAAATATTATAGCACACATTTTGAAAACGAGTGGGTATATTTTTCGTGTGATTATATCTATCAAACTGATTGAATAACATACGCCTCAATTGAAAACCAAAAATTCTGAATCAAACGACTCTTCAGTCACTCGGGCCCCACATTTATGACTTTTTTATATTTATGAGTATTGATTCAGAAGGAATGAACTGAAATATTCTGTAAAAAATACAATATAATGGCACTATTTTTCGGGTTCAAAGGCCTTGGTTTCATGGAATATTTCCTGATGTGTCGCTGGCGCGAGAGCTAGCTTCTTTAGGTGTTTATACAGGGATAAGAAGCTGAAAGAAATAGTCGTTTCAAGAACTGTTGAAAATAATCCCAAAACGTCGACGCGAAATATCAACATGCCTACCAAGAACTAACGTTAGGAGGGTTTTCAGAAAACAAATTCAAGTCATATAGGACCAGAAGAGTCTATCAACTCAGAACAAGGGATTATGAACGACGCATGGCTTTTTATCCGTCGTTTCTGGAAAGTTGCAACTAAGTGATTGATTTTTTGTTGAATTATATTTGGACAGACAAAGCTCATGTGAGAAATGCCGATGTTTTCAACCGCTACAATTGTTATACTCTTGGGTACATAAAATCCTCATTATATTGTGTAACATAAGCCATGAAAGATTTGGATATGGTGTTGAATGGACTGACGCCTATCAGAAAACAACTACTCCCCTGGCTGATATCACAAAGGGCGTTGGATTATATCGGACAGGTGTGAGTGGAATAATCCTCACAAAGAATTTATTGCATATGCAATTAGCAATACAACTGAAAGAATCGACCTTCAATTTTGGGACGAGTACACTTGCAGACCGATTTGGGACCTTCGTATTATTAGCCAGAAGAGTAGTTGCTTTTTGATAGGCATCAGGAAATTTTCTGTGAAGATTCATGCACTGACGTCTGTCGGATATAATCCAACGCTCTTCGTGGTATTAGCCAGAGGAGTAGTTGTTTTCTGACAGGCGTCAGTCCATTCAACGTACTGTGTAGGTTTATCCGAGACTGGCTTGACTGCCAGCATAGCCCACTGACTAAAAAGAAAATTATTATTATTATTATTATTATTATTGTTGAAGTTTTATTTATTGACATTTCTGTCAGTTTTATTGAAATTTTGCTGTGAAAAGCTTTATCATCGTTTGATATCAACTACTGAACGCGCCGCGGCGCGTCGTCTAAAGCCTACCTGATGAAACTGTGAAAGGTGGTGGTGGAAAGGTGATTTTGAGTTCTATTGAAATATGCAGAAATGAACAGTATGTGTCATTGAAAAATAGTTTTCCATCAATCACTATTTGGAAAAATAAGTTTTTCACACCATTGAATTCTACGTGTGAAATTTCTTCGGAAATCTCATAAAAACAAGAAATTTCAGACAGAAAAAAACTTACAACTTTCCGAAAACGCACATGTTCGAAAAACATGATGTACATAAACATGTACATGAACACTCATTTTTATGAAAACTTTTTTTATGCCTGAAATCTGACCTGGTCCAAGAGATCGTGCGTTGTTGGTGGTGCTCTCAAAATATTTCATACAGTGTTAAACACAAAAGTTTACGAAAGATTAGGGTATGATATCTCTTCTACAGTTACTCAAACCTATATACAAAGTAGAGTGTGTTTTTGAATTTAATGAATGTTACAATCTGAATTCACGGAGAATCGACAAGGTCCATGATGGGTCAGCGATACTCGACACCGCTGACAAAGATGAACTTGCAATTTTATTCCTATGAGAATTTTCCTTTTTATATTCAGTCTGACTTGATATATCCTCATTGTAACACGTTTTTTTGAATAAAATATACTTTTTAAAAACTTATTTTTCGAAAACCAACTCTGAACTGGCGCAGTCGGTAGGATTAGCGAAAGAGTCTGTGAATGTTCCTCGTCGTTTTCAAACGTTTATTCGTGATCCGAAACAAAAGATTCCTTGACGGCAGCATCACTACTACCCTCCAAGGACCAAAGGGAGAAAGCAGTTCTTTGGGAATGCATCAAGCAATCACCATTATTCTGTGAGTATTAATGTCAGATTCCTCTGTTCCTTGTCCATTCATTGACCCTGGTGCTAAGCTACACTTAAGTGATCTTATTGCAAATGTATCTATTGAAAATTCATCAAACCACAACCATAGTAAATCAAATATACCTTTAAATATTATTCATCGTAATTCAGTAATAATGGCAAGACCAAACTTTGACATCAAGAATTTGTGCGTAGTTCCGGAATTTGATGGGAACCCCAACAGCCTTCACAAATTTTTGAACATATCAGCAACTTCTCAACCACTATTTTGATCCAACACCCTGCATCCAGAATAAACTGCTCATGTATGGTATTCTCGGAAAGTTAACATGAAAAGCAAAAGATTTCGTTTCTGTATATGGATGTAACAATTGGGATGAAATCAAAAAATGTCCTTATTCAGCATTTTGAAGACCAAAGAGACGTGAATGCATTAACACGGGACCTAGTGAATTTAAGGTAATCAAATGAAAGAACTTTACGATTTTATGAAAAGTGCATAGGCTTACTCAGTGTGATCTGAATTTATATCGACATTCATAATGACAATGATGTAGTGAAAACGAGTAAAATGAAATTCTTCCGACAGCAAACCTTAACTACCTTCTTGACCAGATTGAAGTAGCCTTTAGGATCGACAATAAGAGCAATGCGTCCAAATTCAGGAAGAAAATAACATCCGTTAACTACAGAAAAGTCACGCTCCAGAAGTTTCATCATCTTTTAGAAGATCATTACCACCTCAAAGATACACACGGCAACGAATGGTACCCCCATCTCAATTTAAACAATTTCAACGTCCAATATGGCCTTCTCAGCCAGCCTATACCAGACCCCAATTTCCAACTGGACCGATTAATCTACCAACTCGAGTCGATTCACCACCACGACGTTTCCCGGCCAATCAACAAGTTTTCGGAAAACCACAGAACGTTTGAGACCCGAAAAATAATCAAAAACCATCGGCATCGTACAGACAAGATCCAGTACCAATTAGTATTTCAACACGAAATACCCACCTACAAAATCATTCTAGGCCTCAAACTTCTCGCCCAACTTTCACGTCCGAAGAAATTTTCAATGTTGAACATCAAGAACAAGTTTTTATTTGCGAAATATCTGGAGGATACGGTGGATACTACAACGAAGAAAATCAAGAAGCATGTGCTGAAAATTTCATGAATGAAAAAATGTTGAAGCACGAAGTAGAACATTTTCCCGAGGACGACAACAAAATGCCAGAAACGTTGTAGAACTACACAGCTTCACCGATAAGAAAGAACTGCCCTACATAATTATAAGCAATCCACCTTTGATTGATACAAGCTCCACAAAATCATTTCTCAACCCTGAAGTGGCTTTTAAATTCTTCAAAAATTGTATGAAACACGAGCCATTCTCAAGATTATTGTGCCGAAATTCCTAGCTTTTCAGAATTCAACAGTAGCTCCAATTTGAAATTTTATTCATTTAAATTTCACAAAGTTTTTGATGGACTAATCGGTTTAGATAATTTGAAATTAATGCAAGCACAATTAGATTGCATTAACTCGAATCTTATTTCTGCATTCGCAACGCTACCCATTTTTCACCACGAAACGAATAATAATCAGTCCTTTTCTGTTCAACTCGAGCCTCATACAATTACATGTCTCAAGTTACCAGCAGCGCAGTGCGGAGGTGATATCATATTACCACAACAAAAAATTCAAGGAGCAAAATTACGAGAAACATTAACTATCGCATGCAATAATCTTGCGTGGACAAAACTTATCAATGATATGGATTTTGAACTCAATATAGCACTGACCGACTCAATAAAATCGAGAAAATTTGACATGGATCAATTTCATTTATTTACGGCAGGTATTTCAACAAAATCGTCGCACCATTTGGATATAGAAAAGTCCATCAGAACGGTACATTTGAACGAGGAAGAGAGAAGACATGTACTACGGCTATGCAAAAAATGTTCCGACACACCACTAACGTTCATAAATCAAGTGAAACACCGAAAGTTCAACTGGATTACAATTGAATTATTCATCAGCACCAAGCTTTCACTTATATACTAACCTCTGTATCTGTAACTGTAGAGTTGGAAGGGTGACTGTAGGCCCAAAGCACTTAGGCTACATGTAACCTACATCCTTTTATACCATCACATCTCTTTAGGGATTAACCATGGGTGTGACATTTAGCTAGTTCCGCAATTATCGAAGTTATCAGGCCGTAGGTGCCACTGGATCCTAAAATTCTTAGTCTAGCCGTTTACTTTGCTAAAGGAGTCGACAATGCGATTAACTTTATCCCACCTCAGGATAATGTAATTATCTACCGAGGATTTAGTTAAATCTTGGTGACACTCTAGTACTAGCCCTGAGGTTCAAAGCTGTTCAAGGCTAGCTCTTTTGCTCTTTCTTGCTCTTGCCTCCTTCGTCAGGTAATGGAATGTCATCTTTCCAGGTGCTTCGACTTCCTTTTCGGGACATATGGTGGCCTTGAGGTCAATATCCACTTTAGGTGGCTCGACTTCCAAGGACCTAGGGTATCCACAGGTACCCTCTCACTTACTCACTTTTACTTTCTTGATTTTTTTAACTAATTAGATTTGAAAGAAGATTGGAGATACCTGAAAACTACGAGATGTTCATTTTATAGTACATGTTATATTCAAGTCAATTATAATTGTGTATAATTGTGGGCTCAATAACCACCCTTGATGTTAGTCTTGGTGATAGAGATGCAAAGTTTATGAATTGCTCTATATTTTCCATTGACCATTTCGCTGAGGTATGCTACTCATACTCAATGTCACAAACTCGTACGATGTCGGTATAGCATATTTATAGCGATATTTAAGATCGGAAAACTCTGACAGAACCAATGTTGTGCCTATTTTGAATATTTGCTGACGCTCAGTTCTGACGCTCACATATTCAAACATCGAGCCTTTAACATGAAATGTCCCCATAATGTACCTAATATTTTCAATATGCAGTGTCTAATAGGTCTGAGAGTCAGATGGTCTTACGATTAATAAATATTAATTATAACATATTCAAATAACACTTTCTTGTGAGATTTTCACTCAACAGTTTACATCAATTCTGAAGTAGAGACCTCTCAATGAACTTCGCACAAGCGGAAACAACCATCGTAAGCGAATCTTTGAAGAAATGGAATTCATACCTAATGACATCTTGATATTATGAAGAGAAAAACTGATTTAAGGAATCTCAGTATAAATCGTAATTACATCTCGAAACTATAAAAACTCGAATTTACAACACATTCTTTCACGTATATTTCTTCTGTCAATCAACATTGAATATTCACCAAATTTTGATGTTTTCGCCCTTTCTTCCTTTCATCAACTCGTTAAATACCCTCACAGAATTGGCTACCGTGATGCTCAATGTCAGAATGTAGCTTTGATTAACATCATGCAAATAATATGTATTCATAATACCAACTTTCACTCATCTGAAATATTAGGAGTTTTATCATAGTATTTTACATACTCGTGATAATTATTTTCCATTGGAGTCAAGACCTGAACTTCGAACTTCTAATTATACACTTGGTAATCATGTGGTACCCCAAAAATCAGTTTTGTTTGCGAACGATACCACGTTTATCCTGTCAGAGAAAGACAACACTGGCCTACCTATCAAGGATAACTGATGAAATGAATTATAAGTAGAAATTTGTTTTATAATAAATAATTCTGAATTAAATGAAAATAAAACAGATAGTTTGCATTTTTCTACGCTTACTATGAATGAAGATGTCCAGACTTTCGAATTATAATATATAATTATATAATGATTTGCAAATGTCATACTGATCACTTATTTCTATTTCATATCCTGTGAGCATTACAACTAGTCCTTAAATTCTTAAAATAATCTCTTTCACTCTTCCATCAGTTATAATGTCATCTACCAGGGTAATTCTACAGGGGTTATAAATATTTTCAGAAAAAAAGCATTTATTACCCAAACAGGCTATTTCAGCTTAATTACTTGGATAAATGAGGTGAATCATAATTATCTACATAAAAATATTGTCTATATTTTACTTATTCATCAGTCAATGCCCAGAATTGTAGGAGATGAACTGAGTCCAAAATTATGGAGATGATGACGATCAATCTCAAATACTTGTATTAAATATGTCTCAAACAGTCTCACATACTTATATACAATATGCAGTCTAAAACATTTTTACGATAAATTGTTGGGGTGATTCATTACTCACTCCAAACAAATTGATTTCGTCTGATAAAATAGCAAAAAAATAAGCTTGTTAATAGATTGTATAATTCCATTCCCGCAAAATAGAAACTTCACTCGGCCCGTTTAATTACAATTTCGAATTAATTTTTCAACTCACCATGTTTGTTGAAAATTGTATCTACCAGTTTAATATGCTAATAGTCCGGGTACACGAAGTTGTCGTAGCTGTTGATTTTCCCACGTTTAAATTACTGCAATGCGCTGATTATAGGAATTATTTTGTATTCTCCTCCTTTTACGTGTTTCATGTTGTCTGGTCGATCAATTTTCCGCATTTGAAATGCATGCAACGAGTTTTCGTCGATTTTTTATTTTCCTTTAATCAACAGAAACATCACTTTGATTCAGCGATTAAATTTCTTATTCATACTTTTATTCTTAAATGTAGGTATATTAAATGGTCGTCGAGGAACATAATTGAAATAGAAAAATATTGATGAGATGGTAATGTTGGTATGAGTGTATATCATGAAAATTTGACTAGCAGTGAACACTGCACTAAAACATAGAGGATGAATGTCGTTCGATAGTGTATGTCTTGAGCTTGGGTTTGTAACGGACTTTCTTTTGGAGGCTAGTCCCTCATCAATGTTCATTAAATGAGTCTTCTGTCGATCACGGGAAAGACTTATTTTCTTTCATTGTTCATATTGAAATCAAAGGTGATATCGTAATATTATGAATGTTTCTAGTACAACCTATCAGAAAAAAATGTTGTATCCACGTTACTCAATATAGGTAGAATTCAAATTAGTTGTTTCGGATTGTTTTTTCCACCCTGAATCTGAAATAAACATTTGTATATAATTGTGGGAGTTGTTATTGTTATATTCAAATTTTTATTTCCTTTTCTAGATTTCAATTTTCATATGATGATGAAAAATTGAAGACCCAAAAAATTTCTTCAAAGAAATATACATAATCTGCTTCTCACGTACATGTTGTATCAAAACTAACGAATTAAACCGAGATCTAGAAGGTCATGAACATAAAAATTTAACCTGTGTCATACATTTTCTTGTTGCTATATAATTTAGGATTTGCACCAAAGGCAAAGAAATTAAGAGTGGGTGTGAGAATGAAAAAAATGTTGAGAGCCAAATTATTTCAAAAACTTTCAAAATTAAACAAGATATACAAAAAATAATTCAACATTAGGGTTAAGTATTCATCAGTCTTGTTTTGACCATTTATTCATCACAGATCATATATCACCACAAGAAAAGTTGAACGGGCCACGGGTCCAGTTCAACTAATGAAGTTGTGATTTTGCGAAATGCGTTTCAAATTGTGGGAATTGTATAATTTTCATCATGGTTCGTATATAATTGAGGAAAAATGATTTGAAATGGCTAGTTTGGTAGCAAATGAAATCAGAAGGGTTTTTAGAATGATTAAGTGGAATACATTCTGAAACATTGAAATGAATATTTTTACACATTGTTATAATCCCAAAGTATATACTCAAATATATATCGCGACAGGTACTTACAATAACAATAATAATAATTATATTTATTAATGAAAAGAGAGAGAATATATACAGTAAATAATTTTTTTTGCATAAATGATACCTACTTGATAAGTGAGCAAACACTTGTTTCGAAATATAATTACCTTACGGTTTTTTCCAGCGCGGTTTCAGAGCAGTTTTTTATTTTCATGCCAACACCTGCATTTGAATGGGACATGATAGTGTTTGTGATTTTTAACAGCGGCGATTTTTTACAGCCGACCGCCGGTCGGATTCCGAGCAACAATTGGAGGGCAAGGGCGACCAAGAAGAGGGAGAACCCGAGAAAATGTATAAAATAGGATTATTTTAACATGTTAGGAATCACACGTTAAAAGGTGATACTTCGTTAGTCCTCAGGTGGCACAAATTTCGCATTCTGAGGGTTGTCGTTCGTAGAGATGCGATAGCTGGTTAACACAAAAAACATATTTTAAACAAAAACTATAGTGTTGGCATTTTCGAACGGTTTTTCAGTTGCGATTCGAGCGTGGAAGTGAAATCTTCAATAATTTTTGTGACAAAAGCGAGTATGTACTATACCTGTATATTTTAGGTATTTTCAAGTTTTCCTTAAGATATGTGTTGATCATGTCCCCTGCTAGAAGAAATAAGTCAAACAACTCTATGAACATTCGGTAATAGGTTGTCTGCATATTCTCTGTTTTTTATAGAACAGAAAACCAGTCTTCGTGTTCCTCTTTCGGTAGTATGGTTGCACGTCGACCTCCCTGGGTGGTGTCTTCCAGCAAGAGCGTCTTCTGCTTCCAAAGTGGAGGGGTATATCACTATTTGATCGTGAAGTATTGCAGCGACAGCAGACTTAATTTTATCAGTTAGGACTTCCATTGTCTAATCTAATATGAATTGATTTGAAAACCCTGAAAAAAACAATTACAAAATTAATAATATTAGTAGCAGATTACAGCCGGTTCTGGGCCTCCCTCCACCACTATGACGTATCAATTGCTTTTTTTTATTGTTGTTCAGTAACATCAAGGCGATGTGACCTTGAAAGGTTTGGTGTATGGATCGTTTAGAATTTTTTCGATATGAGATTTTGTGTGTGTGACGTAGTGATGTAATTACATTTGATTGGTGTGTGTGTGTGTGTGAGAGAAAGTGATTGCATGGTACAGGGTTTCATCATTTGCTTGTCTATGTATAAACATACGTCAGCATACTCCGAAGATCCTTCAAGTAATGAATG
>WOGN01000583.1:10660-23616 GCA_015342105.1 Leptinotarsa texana
GTAAAAATAACGATTTGGTGTTGGAAAAAAAACTATAGTAATATTCATAACCAGGACATTTTAGAAATAAAGATAATAAGTTTGTCATTTGTCACCCTGTCATTTGAAATTTTGATCGTTGGGTGGATCGTTTTAACAAATGCTTTATTTCATATCTTAAATTTCATCGGGGTCATTATTATAGATGATTGATATTAGATATTTAATTTCAATTATGATATTTCGAAATTCAGTTCGTATTGAAGTGTTTTTGAAATTCCTATTCAAAATATCATCCTTTGATATAGATACCGGACGAGTCTATTATGTGTAGATAACCTGAGTTTCATTTGTATGACAATAAATGTCATTAGGTATGGTGACGAGTCCATTATAACAGGGAGTGAGATGAGTTCTTGGACATATAAACATAACAAAGTAACGATACAGACAAATATGAAAAATCGTCATAAAATTTTAAATATATCTGCGAAAAACTAAAAATTAAAAGTTTATGTTTTGATTTGCAATATATACGAATACTATCTCAAACAAACCACGATATGAAAAAATATTTGACTGAAATCATCCAACATATATCACGAAAAATTTTGGACAATCCTCACCAACTTTTAAGTAAATTCATTCGAATACATTCATTCAAATTTGAAAACACTTACTCTCAAATAGAATCGGTGCACTTGTCACTGGTGTCACATTCAACGGATTCAAGTAACTCATTTCGCTATGCAGGACGTATTTATAAGTGATGACATATTTTAAAATGAAACAAAGAAAATAAAAGTCTGTTTCGTCGCTTTGAGAACTGTGTATCTCCGGATGCTAATTCAGCATTGACAGGTATCAATATTACCTCAGGTATGCATGTAAAAATTTGTGATGACATATTCTGTAATGAAACAAAGAAAATCAAAGAGTCTTCGTTTAGTCGTTTTGAGGCGTATTGTCAGATGTCTATTCAGCGTTGACATTGATCCATGTTACCATGGGTATGAATAGAGAAGCGCAACAAACACATGAATTCTGTATTGTTTTCCCCTTTATTTTTGAAGTGCTACATGTAACAATGCGACTATTATTAGTGAAGATACAACTTAGTGCCCTCTTGGCATCATCTTCGTTTTTTTCTCTGTCGATGAATTCTGCATTCGTTTCTCCTTCATTCGAGGTGTTGTACGTTGAAAAATCCAACTATTATTAACGAAAATGTGGCTTAATGTTCTGACATATTGCGCCAGCTTGGTTTTTCCTCTGTCGATGAATTTTGCATTTCTTCTCCGTTCATTTGACGTGATGTACGTGACGATTTGACAATTACTAACGAAGATGTGGATTAGTGCCCTTCTGACACGTTGTGTCATATTTGTTTTTCTCTGTCGATGAATTCTACATTTGAAATTGGACGACCTGAAGTGAAAACCGGAAGCTTCTGCAATTGGATTACACTCGTAGTTATTCGTAACCCAATGACTTTCTTTGAATTTGCAATTCTTCCTATGCTATTTCATAATAGGCGCTGGATATTATATTCGTTACGCCATCTGTGTTTTTTCTCTGTCGGTACACCCTGTATTCGTTTCCCTTTCATTCGATGTGCTGCACGATGAGATTCAACTATCATTAACGAAGATTTGGCTTAATGCTTTCCTGACGTGTTGCGCCATATTTGCTTTTTCTCTGTCGATGAATTCTGCATTTCTTATCCTTTCATTTGACGTGCTGTACGCGAAGCTCCGTACATCATTATTATATACAACTCAGTACCCTTCTGACAGTTGCGCTGATAATTTTTGTAATAACTCATTAATTTCCACAGATCATCACACACGCCACCACTTCCTATGCTGACTACGTCATTTTGATTGGCTGACCGATACCACTCTGTCACAGAAGTTAGGTTGAGTGTTCCGCAAGGTTCCGTTAAGGAGTCTGAAAATGAATCTTCATACGACAAAGCATGGACTTTAGTGATTTCCTGATGATGCTTACTTGGTTAGCAATACGCATTGATTGATAAATGACTATCATATTGGAACACGAAAACGGTTACGACAATAATTAATAAATGTACGCAAAAATGTCGAAACGCACGCAAAAGGGTCTAAAACGTAAGCAGACAATCGATAACTCACGGAAAACGGTCGAAAACGCCCGGAAAACAGTTGAAACACACGTGAAACGGTTGCACGTAAAACGGTTGAAACGCTTGTAAAACTGTCGAATACTTTGCTTTCCCGATTTTCGCATTTCAACTCCACAATACGTAACTCTTTTACACCTTTGGTGCCATCTCCTCCTTCTCCTGATGATGCTAACTTGGTTAACAAAGATACGATACTTAGTGTCCTTCTGACATGTTCGAACTCTAGACTTCCAATAAACCGACATGTTTCTTTCTTAAATGATGTATTTTGAAACGCCCTGTATACACAATGATATATTTCAAACCTACATATTTTTTCTTGATTGATGTATTTTGACGCTTCTGTACACTTTGATGCCATGTTTGTTTTCAATGATGTATTTCGAGGAACCTTGTACACCTTGCTGAAAACTGAAAGCTTCGTGGAACTGTAATGTTTTTTCTTAAATGATGTATTTTGACGCACTCTGTACATTCGACGCCATGTTTTTTCTTTATTGATGGATTTTGAGATACCCCGTATACATTGAGGGATCGCAGGTTGAACTGTTGGGTTCTTATATATTTTTTAAAGCTGATTCATTAATTATTAATATATCACTTTCTCACTTTCAATTTTCATCGAGTCGAGACAACACCTGTTGCGCTAGGAACGTAAAACCTCGATACCATCTCCATCTCTCTTTGCCTCGATTACGTCACACACTCTTACACACACACGCTCTTACACACACACGCTCTTACACACATACGCTCTTACACACACACATACATCGTTATATGTAATATTAGATCTTTCCCACATCTAGGTATATTTTCCTATCTTCAACATGATAATGACGATTACAACTTCCATGACATTCTACGGAAATCAAAAAATTGTTATCAAGTATATAAAATGAGTCAATTTCGGTCCCGACAAAACTTACCTTGTAAATATCCATCATTCGCTGTAACTTTCAATATCTTACGTTGGGGTAAAGGCTATAAGGACAATGTCTACCATGCAAACGAACCGGGTTTGATTCTCATAACTATGAACATTCTTCAATTAGGATCTCTTGACAAGGGGACCTGAGAGGCGGAGTCTCAGGGGGCCAAGGGGCGGAGTACTAAGGGGGCCAATAGGTGGGCGGAGTACTCAGGGAGCCCACGCTCTTTGAATCCCTCCGATACTCATTCCATCCTGCGTTGATGACGTCACACGTTTCTCTCTTCCACTCACTAAAGTCTCTCTCTGAAATACTTACCAATGACGCACGACCTTGAAGTGGGCTTGGACCAATCTTATTCATGTACTTTGGAATATCCGGTGTTGAAATAGAAAGGGTTGACACTATACAAATTTTAGGGCTTTTTCTAGACATCAATCTCAATTTCCGTCAGCAGAGAATTATTAGAACCATTGCGAACTCATCACGAACATCATCGTGTAGAACATTATTTAAAAAAATGAAAATTATGACTTTACCTGCTCTCTACATTCTGGAAGTTTTGTTGTACATCTATAAAAATAAAGATTTTTCAAACAAAACCAATCTTTCCATGAATATAATACCCACATCAAAACATATTTTGACATAACCAAAACACGTTCATCTCTACGTCTGAACGCGTTTGAGATTTTGGGGCTGAGATTATATAATGCACTTCCGGAGTTTTTCAAAATTATAACCTTGGAACAAATATTCAAACATAAAATAAAACAACTACCTTTTGAAATTAGGCCCCTATACAATCGATGAGTTATTTTCTTATCTACATTAGTAAAACTGTTTTGTATTATTTTTTATTTTTGTTGCTTTGTTCAGTTGTTTCAATAACCTTATTATATGAATGTTTCTGTTTTATAGTTAAGTTAACGTGTATCATACGTTAAAAGGTAAGACCTCGTTAGTCCTTAGCTCGCACAAGTTTCTCAACTTCTGAGGGTAGTAGTTCGTATGAGGGCGACAGCATATTAACGGAAAAACACATTTTAAACAGATGTTTTTCAAACAGATACGTAATACGTCCAGTTGCTTCTTTTAGGCTCATTCTAATGAATCAATAAAATATTATTATTATTATTACTAGGATTTACAAGTCTAGGCCACGAAATCGACATGAACTTTGTGACAGAACATGGCAAGCCTGCCGTGAAATGGGTATTCCGGAACATAGGAGAATGGCCAATAATAGTAGAAAAAAAATTGAAAACTGCATCGGAATTGATGGCGTGCCAGTTGAGAGATACAATATTAGGAACTGACTTCCAATATTTGTATTTATTTCATTTGCCGTTGAATTCACTTCAATAATAATTGTCATTTGATTTCTACCGATGATTCTGTGGCTTTTTAGTAATTAATAATCAAAATTTTCACAAAAACGTAGTTTCACAGGTTTAAGGCTGTTACTCGGGCTAAGTATTGCGAATAGTGCGGTCCATGAAGGTCTATGCCTTTGATGAAAATCAAATGTCTGCTTTTAGAAATGACTAAAATATAGAAGTGTATTCATCTTAAGTGTGTCAAACTGTATAAATCCTATATATCCCAAGTAATGGCTTCTTGCTGGCAGAAGCACAAATCAAAGCTACCTGGGTGACTACAGGTTACCTGATACGAGCAAGTGAGCCTGTGGCTTCAATTAGTACCTTCACTCATGGAAGGGCGTTTCTCTGAAATGCGTCACAGGAGACCTACTTCATAAGCCATACATTTGTGTCGCTTGAATTGATGAAGGTAATCGCAGACTGACCTCTGATCAGGCACTCACTGGAAGGCCCAATCTCTCTGGACCTACCTCACTTCTCCATTCCTATCATTCTATCGATAGAGGCGGAATGAAAAGTAGCAACTGAAAGAGGAATCAAAAACTAGCTTACAAGCGAAGAGAAAGGTGATTTAGGTTCGCAATTAAATTAAAATAGACATCTATTCTTACATTACAACAAGAGATATTTTATGATATCCAAACGGAACTGGTAGAATGACCATTATTACTGGCGCTCTAAAAACACAATGAAAACACTGACAGTATTGAATTATGAATGGACTGATCAGAAATTGACAAGACTATCTATGTTAATAATTAGAAATGAATTAATTTCCACCGAAGAAGCTACGGTATTAGCGAAATGCGTCTAGAAATAAGAATGTTTGTGAATATTATCTGTCTCATGGATACAGACAGTATTTAGGTAACAATTTCGACAAGCATTTCAACAAATAATCTTTGATTTCACATTCCCCATAACTTTATTCCATAAAAAGTAGGATTTGAAAGAAGAATCAAAGAGCATGAGACCGACGAAGTGGTCATTCCGATATCAGAATTGTATAAAAAACGCAGCTAGAAACTGCGTTTTTAAAAATGGGATAACGGTTCCAAAATGACAATTCTGTTCAATGAATTATAGACTTGATTCGTGGGAGAACGCGAAATATAAGATCATTTGTCGAAATGCTTGTCAGGATTGTTGCTACCGTGAATGATATTTTTAATATTTCTTTGGTATAAGTAATTTTGGTAATGCCGGTTGGTTGCCAAAACACATCACTAAAAGAAGGGTTAAAAAATAATGAATTGATAATTATATGAATTTACCTCGTACTTCGGCTGTCACCCCAATTTGTTCATACACATATTCCAGGATTATTCCAATAAAACAATCAGGATTTACCAGAAGCTGTTTGTTGTCGATTTCCAAATTTTCTGTACCCTTCAAGTTGATAATACTTTGGAAATCTTTGTAGTCTGCAATGCACGTCGAAAACAATATTAATTTGTGATTTCAATATCATTATCTACATTATTTGGGAACTCACTTATGTATTTGATGAGGCAATACATTTTCTTTCATAAATTTCAATTAGACAAAATGGCAATTATTGTCATAAATTGTCAGTTTCAATAGCTGCGTTTATTCCTACGAATATGTTTTGATCTAAGTATTAAAAAAAGGTTGTCAACAACTGGTCAAGCAACAAAATGTGGTGTACAATGGAGCACGTATCAAACGATCACTTCAACAACTGGATGGAAACATGCATATTAAGTATAAGACTATTCGATAAGGCGATGAATTTTTCTTCTATCACATCCCAAGACGATCAAAATACATCTGAATATTTTGCAAACAAAAACAATTAAAATTTAATTTCCGAGGGTTACTCATTCGAAATTCTGAACGTATGTCCACTATCATATGCTAATCAAACCAGTATTATACGAGAAAAAAAACAGGATCACCCGAAGTGACCATAGATAGCACTTTATTTTGAAGACTCATGATTAGACGAATTACAATCGATTAAAGCAGCCATTTTTGCTAATGATAGCCCATATCCCGAGTTTTTGGGCGATATTCATTTGTTCGCTTACGTCGCATACAATAAGTTAGGTTTCAACATATGTCAACCGAAATGACCTCGAGAAGTTGATATGTCCAGGGTTCAGCTTCTTCGCCAACCCTACTACACTGACTCTTCAGGGGGGATTATATCGTCTCTGGTCACTTTCATGAGAAGTTTTTTTCACGTGTGAGTGGTTGTATTCGTGCCAGTGTAGGAATGTCTGCAGCATGCTGTGTAATGTCAACTGTAAGTAGACCCACTATGATTCGAAGGTGTATATAGATTATAACGAAAAGGAGTCCATTGTCTGCTACATAATTGCTCATATCTAATGCATTCTGAGGAAATTCGATGGTAGCAATTAACTTGGCTGTAAATCTTGCCGTCAAAGAGAATCTTTGAAAACGAATAACTTAAATACGGGGAAACTTATGGATTGATAGATACTTTGTGATTTACTTTTTTCTTTGCTATTCGAACACGTCGGTTTTTAATGTCCATCCAAAATTTTCTCTCTTGAGAAGGATTCCAAGTGTTGTGACTAACTTAATTGGTCAGTTATTTGTCTTTTGCACTCCGTTAAAAACCAATTTTGCTCCGATTCCTGGGTCCGTGTTTCTTAACTTTTCTATTGATAGTGAGAAATGCAAATTCCTACCGCCAGCACACATATTTTCCGAGAGATTCACGGATGTTGTCAAAACCATTGAAGGAATGTGTTGAAAATTAAATCGAGGACGTAGAAGTAATGAATATGCAGTATACTACACCTGAAATTCGTAGGTCTGATGTAGAGAGGAATTTTTAGAATTGAATTCTCAGAGGTGAAAAGTATCCTTTATTTTGAAAAATTTATAAATCTGAGTGACAACGTTTTTTCCTTCCATTCGAAAATGTGCACCAATTAATGAATCCAATCGTGGTTCATGTTCTACCAAAGCTGTCATTGATATACTTTCTCTATACGAACTCCATTCTCACATATGGAAGGGAATTCCCAAAGGAGCAAGGATGTGTGCTGCAGAAGATTTGAGGAAAACTATTGATGAATGCATTCAGAGCAGTTCGTCAGATCATTGAGAGTATTTGATTCGTTTTGCTTACAGATGCTTTTGTCTTCCTTCTCTCTCACTTCACTCATCAAGAATAAGATTCACAACACCTGATCAGCAAGGTTCATTCAAAAATTCAAGGGCTGATCTGAAAAGAAAACTAATTTCTCAACATCTGTGTTGAATGAAGTTTTGCAGACGATGGATGTAACCCAATTGAACTTCGAGCTGAACATTCCGCTGACGTTTGTCAAAAACCAATACATGACACAGACTGTACTCCACTCCAAGTTGACGAAAAATAAGTCTTGACCACGATCAGATCATTTCGCACAGGTTTTGCAGGAGGAATAGTCTCTCTCAGACCTTCCATTTACAAGACTCGACATCAAAGAGTTCTGGTTGTAAAGGTGAAAAACTTCTATCTTCTTTGACTTCCTTGTGTGGTGACATTCGCGCCATTGCGACTGGTAACCATTTTTCGTCGCCTTGTGATAAAATTGTCAGGTATAGATGTTTCTGATTTTTCAGGAAATTAATTTTGTCCTGTTCGATTTGGATTTGAAACTCCAAGGGGATGTGAAATAGTTGCACATGCTGTCCGTCTCTTCTCAAATTAGCATCTCAAGTTTTTGTTAAACTAGATATAAAAACGCTTTCAGCATGTTTCACAGAAACATTATTTTGTGGAAAACCCACGAAGTTATTCCTCACCTTTTTCCTTTCGTCAACCAATGTTAACGAAACTTTGTGGCAAAAAAATACCGTCTTATCTTAGATAAGGGTTGAACAAGGCGATCCTCTAGGTCAGGGGTCGGCAAGTAGTTTTAAGTGGGGTCCGGATACTCTGGGAAAATTTTAACGAGGTCCAGAAAAAACTAATGATAAAAATTAAGTGCTACTTATGTATCATTTTGGTTTCGAATTAATTTCTGAATTATAAAACACAAGACCTAAAATTAATGTGAGAAATTACACCGATGATCTTGAGTCAGTTTTTATAGTTTGGTTGTCGAGAGTAACAGCAAATTCAAAGTGTGTCTTCTAGGTGGGCGTTCGTTATTTGTTTTTAAAACAATTCATCTTTGAGAAATATGTTTCACATACGTATATAGAACCAAACATAGTGGCCAAATTTATAGCTAGTTTTTTGCAATTTTCATATTTTTCAGGGACATGTTTGGCCCAAAATTTTTCAGTGGATACCGTGTTATACGTTTGCAAAGACACATCAATTATCTCTCTTTGAAGTGATACCTTTGATAGATTACACAACTTGGCAGCCACATCTGTCCATTCTGCTGCTAAATCAATTTCAAATGGCGATAAGAGTGGCAATTTGAAGCAACACTACGAAACAACTAATCAGTAATTTCAAAAAACTTTCCTCTTGGCAGTGAGGTTAGTAAAGAAAACCTTCAAGCATATCTCAGTTACTAAATCCAACATGATGAAATGGTGTCGTTTTCAACTGACGTAGCCCCAGCAATGATTGGCAGGGATACAAACTCCGATCTAATATCATATCAGTGCACAATTCATCACGCAGCCCTTTGTGGAAAACTTAGTGCTACAATGAAAGAGGTGATGGACAGCTGGGTCAAGTTGATTGATTCTATGAGATCTCATTCTGCTCTTCAGCACCGACATTTCAAGGAGTTTCTTTCTGAATGTGATTCAGCGTATTCTGACTTACTGCAACACAACAATGTTCGTTGGCTAAGTTAAGGTCAAGTTTTTGAACGTTTCTGGGGCTGATAAAAGAAATAACCTCCTTCTTGCAAAATATACGGAGGGAGCCAAATATACGGAGGGAGCCAGAAAGCACTTTGAGTTTGTAACAGACAAGCGTAATATGCTGGTCGTGGCTTTTCTGAAAGATATTTTGAAATATTCAAATGCGCTCAACACAGAATCACAAGGAAATGGAAAATTTATATGTGATCTGATACAAAACATGTCTGCCTGTTGGTACCTAGGCGATGGTTCTGTTGGTGGTAATATAGAATTTTTCTTCAGGAATTACCAAAAATTATTCACGCCTCTGATGATATAAGACTTGAATTTGATTTCAACAAATGTGAAATTTTTGCTCCTTGGTCATAAATCCATTCACAATAATTTCTTCATAAATTCAAATCGTCCCCGAAGCACATTTATTGGGAGCTCCTCTCTCTGTAGAGTATTTATCACGTTGCCTTACAGAGAAAACAGGGTCTCTAATTTTATTGTCATCTCGTGTCAATTGGCAAGGCAATCTCCAAAGTATTATATATAACCTTGAGATGGAGTCCAACTTGGATGTATTAAAAGAAGTTACAAGAATTCGATTTCACCTCACGCTAATATTTATAAGAAATTATATTTGCTCAATATAATTGTTATTTTTTTAGCAATTTTTTAATTTTATTGATTTCTTGAAGGATTTTATATGATTTTATATTATATTAGACACTGGAAGTCCGAACTAATGAAATGCGCATGAAACATTGTCAACCTCCTTCAAACAAACGGAGTGAGCTAATTAATCATTTCCCGATTGCAGAGAGATATGAGCAAGTTCTGGAATAATTATTTTCTCACAAACTCGAAAAGTTTACCATAAATCTACCCAATTCAGTTTCAAGCAGTTCAACTTCATTTCTGGTCCCGTTGGTCCAATTATGAGGAGAATCATCACATCCGTGATTACTCAGAAGAATACAGCAGAGGCGAATGTAGCATCAACAGTTACAACAACATTAGATCAGTGATACATTTAGTGATACAGTCAAAACACTTGGGCTCAATGGCCTGAAAAATACTGGAAATACATGTTTCATGAACAGTGTAATTCAATGTTTATCGAAGCGGAATATTAGAAAAGGATGAATACATGAAAGATATCAATACTAGTATTTCTAATATGGAGGGTGCTTCAATTAATGCGTTCGGCAGAAGTTATCAAGGAATTGTGGTCAGAAGATTCATCTGATATAGTTTAGTTAGGATAGGTCCAAAGTGAGTGGGTCTATTCGACTCTACACCGCAACCCGCAAGGATTTATTGTGGCTCACACCTATTCATACTCGACCAAATATACCCAGGTTTTTATAGAAGCCGATTAGTGTGTATGGTGAGTAGTCTTTCTGGTTAGATTGTAAGAGTACGGCTCTGCCGAACTCTAAAAACCTGATTCGGTCCCCAGCGGGGCAGGCACCAAGTATATGATCTGCTGTTTACTGCAATTCAAAAACTGTTTGGTATCGAGCTTCGAAGGGTGAATAAACGCCATTCCTGGAAGATTCTGCCATAAGTCTATAAAGCTTCTCGCCATACAGGTGTTCAATAATTGTTTGGTAAAGTCTGAAGCAGTACCAATGACAGGTTCTGGTCCAATGAAGTTGCGTGCAGCACCCTCTTTTGCAAGGGAGTCAGCAGCCTCATTGCCTTTCAGGTCAGTATGGTCAGGAATCCAGACCAGAGACAAACTGTTAAGTCTTTCTATCGAGAGTCGTTTTCGGCAATTTGCTACCAATTTAGACGTTGCTCGATAGGAGCCAAGAGCTTCCAACGCCGCTTGACTTGTGTAATGAGGTTAGATTCTTCCAATCTCTCCGCACATAATTAATTAGCGCAAATTTTCGCTTGAAATCTGATAGAGTAGTGAACACAGTTTTCAAAAAAGTTGGTCAATTAAAATCCACGATGAAGTGCACACACTGTGGACATTCATCAGTAACCTTTGAACCTTCCTAGGATTTGTTACTCTGCAAACCACAACGATTTGGTTAACTGAGTTTGTCACAATTCTTGGATTCCTTTACAAGAGAGGAAATATTGGATGGACATTCATTTCAAAAGATTCCCTTTAATTAATATACATTTTCAAATCACAGTGGGTCTACTTACAGCGGACGTTACACAAAATATTGCGATATCTCTACACTAGCACGAATACAAAGACTCATACGTGTCAGAAATTTCACCAAAATCGCCTGTGAGTGGAGAGGCATAGTCCTATTTTATGGAAAGGAGAAAACGAGTTCGCAACTTTGAGATACACGAGATGATGTTTTTTTAGCTTTCTGACCTGTAAATTATTGTTATAATATATACTTTTTTTGAAAAAAAAGAGTCTTCACATGAAAGGGAACACATGGAAACAAATATGTAACACCTCCTGAAGATTCAGTGTCGGAGAGTTAGCGGGGAAGCTGAACCCTGGACACCTCAACTTCTTGTGGTTGGTGGTTAGGTCATTTCGGTTTACATATGTTGGGACCTTGTATGTGACGTAGGCGCATGAATGAAAATCGGCCTATCGGGGTACCATGTTGAATCGATTGTAGTTCGTCCAATTATAAATCTTCAAGATGAAGGGCTTTGGTCGCTTAGGGTGATTCAATTTTTTTCTCATCTAATTATGGTTTGATTAGCTTATGATAGTGAGCATACGTTCGGAATTTCGAATAAGTAACCCCGAAATATATAGTTGAATTGGAACGTCTCGGAATGTGGTAGGAGAACAGTCCATTCATTCGAATAGCCAAGTTGTCTTATGGCTGGCTTTGACAGTTGTTTTTTTGAAAGTGGAGGTATTTCAGATATTAAGTATGGATTGTCATCCATATGTATACGTAAGTGTATATGTACGTATGAGTATGTTATAGGTTTTAAATTATATAGTATATGCTTGTATACATTTTTATCTTATTCACACACGCTTATCAATAATATTCATTCTTCTGACAATGAAGCTTATTTATTATTATTATATCGAAGTATGCGCTGGTCAGGCCCGATCCCCCGAAGCCCCGATACATTCGGGAGGGCGCGCCAGCATTATCAACCAACGACCACTCCCCACACGGTGGGGTAAGAGCTCATGCGATATTCTATTGTAATGAATCTGAAGCCGGCCCTGACAGAGCGAGCAAACACATGACTCATCGAGAATGTATTCGCGAAGCCTACGCAAATAATATAGAACAGCGCCGAAATCCGTAGAAACATCCGGACCGTTCTTTAACCCTGTAAAAAAAGGCCGAATCCAGTCAGCGGCAGTCTGTACTTAGAAAGCGAATGGTAATCAAATTGTGGATATAAATTTAACGTGTGTGTATAAATAAATTAGTGAAATATTGTAAAAATAAATTTGTGAGCGCTTTGTAGACAATCTTTGTATTACAGTGAAATTGACTATAAAACTTTCACACTTTCGCGCAGATAGACTGGTGATAGACCTTTCTCGCGAAAAATAGACTTGTGAAAATAAATAAGTGTTTCGGACTCCAATAAAACAAGTGAACATATTCAGTTTTGAGTAAAATAGACAGTAAGAAATAAAATGTGTTCAAGAAAAGTGCGCCTAGTGGACTTGAAAGTCGCCGAATTGAAGCAAGAATTGGAGGAGAGAGAGCTAGATTCTTCCGGGAAGAA